>CAUYSK010101202.1:0-46332 GCA_963575035.1 Avahi laniger
CCCCCCCCCCCCCCCCCCCCCCCCCCCCCCCCCCCCCCCCCCCCCCCCCCCCCCCCCCCCCCCCCCCCCCCCCCCCCCCCCCCCCCCCCCCCCCCCCCCCCCCCCCCCCCCCAAGATGTAAAAAAAAAAAGTAAAACAAGCTATTGTGGAGAACTCATTATAAAAGAAAAACGATATCCCCAAAATAAACACTCAAGCTGCGTCAAATCAGATACCATATTGTTTGGAAATGAAATTATCTTTGAGAGGGTATTTACTATAAGCAGTCCAGATTTAAACAAATAAAATTATAGGAGAAAAAAGACCCAATTTTCTCCTGAGTATTTATCATGGTTAAACAGGCAATCTCCTGCAGCTCGAGAATCCAAGGCTATAACTCTGGGGGCTGCTCTCAGGACAAAAGACTAAAGGAAATAAACAAAGGAAGGCTGATGTTGTAATGGGAGGAAATCTAAAATAATACTTGAAAAACTGAATAAAAGCTCACTGTGAGCTGGGCACTCAAGGTGGAAATACAACAGCCACTGTCATTGGGCTAAACAAATCCACAAATTCATATGGAAAAAAAAAAGAATGATCTAGGCAAACATGGCTGTAGAAATAACCAAAAGTGAGCCATTGAAAGGGGGCATCCTTGTTATCTTCCTTACAGGACTCCATATTTGGAATTATGGAAAACAAAGATATGACCAAGAAAGCAATTAAAGGTAGAGATGATGGTTAAAGAAAAAAATAATAGGAAGGAAAGATGGAAATCTGTGAAACCTTTAGTGTATACAGGAGTACACACTTAGTCTGGAAAGGGAAGTGATTTTGTTGAGGCCACACTCGTCTGGTAAATGGCAGATCTGGACAAGAATAGAGAGCTACATGATGGCACAGACTTTTGTCTCTTTTGTTCATTAGAATGAAGACTGAAATATAGTAGCCTCTCAAAAAATATTTGTGGAAAGAAGGGGGGCAGGGGGAAAGGAAGGATCAATTCAACTCAATTCAAAAGTATGCATTATATGATGTCTGTGGGGAATACCAAGACAGTACACGGCATGACACCTGGCTCCAGGAGTTTACCATCTATTAATATTCAGGGCAAACAAGATGTACATAGGAAAGGGTGACTCACTGCCAAATGTTATACACTGAGAGCCAAATAAATGGTATGCCTGTCAACCCTGCAAAGAGTTTGATAAAGTACAGTAGACAGGGAATTCTTGATGGTGGAACAAGAAGCACTAATTGCTAGTAAAGTAACTAATATGACTAGAAAGCCAAGTCTCTTGACTTTCTAATGTAACAGGATCTTGTCTAACAATACTGATGGAAAACGTCTCCATAGTTTTCAAAGTGCTTTCAGTTTGCATTACATCATGTGTTCCTAACAAATCACTAGGAGGTGGGCAGGAATGGGATGCTGATCTCCTCGAAGAGAAAAGAGAAGACATATTCTCTGAAATGAGAATTCAATCCAACACTGTATGTGATGGCACCTATTCATCTCCACGAAGTTGGGAGTCTTAATGTGGATGTTGCTGGCATATGTGAGATAAGAAGAAGCAAGATTGCCATGGACAAGTTAAGAAAAAGGGATTGTTTGTTCAGCAGTGCAGTAGAATCAAAGCACACCCAGGAAACACAGAGATGGGGGAGCAAAAACAAGCACTTTCTCTAGCACAGAAGCTAATCCATTCTCTCCCTTGTCCTGCAACAAGTGACCTGGACAGAAGGTGTTCTACCCCTGGGATAGCTAGGGCTACTCTTAGCACATATGGTGTCTCTGTGTATAAGACTAAAAGGTACCTTCTCCAGGCCAGCCCGGCCCCACTCCAAAGCACAGGGCTTAGTGAGCAAAAGCACAAGCTGCCTTTTAGCTCCCATTCATTTCCTCAGCTAGGTGCCAGCCGCCAAAGCTGCAGAAGAACTACAGTGTCACTGAAAACACACGTGTAGCAGAACTATCATAAAGAGACTTGAAATACAAGGAAGAACTATATACAGACAAGGATAATGACTAATTTATCAACACTCTAATGGAAGCAATCAAAGCATTAAAGGTGGGAAAAAGCAGAAATAGCTGAATATGCAGTATACAGGCATTTAAAAGAGCGTCAGAGTAAAAATAAACAGGAAATGGAACACTGAAGGAACACTAGGAAGAAATGAGGGGAAAAGTGTAGTGAAAGTATAAAGAATCCCAGAGCTGCAGGCTAAAGCACAGGGATGTGAATTGCTTAGGAGAAGGACAGAAAAGGAAAGGAGAAGGAAGGAAGGGAGGGAGCGAGGAAGTGAAGAAGGAAGGGAAGGAGGGAGGAAGGGAGGGAAAATGGAGAAAAAGGAGAGAGAAAGGGAGGGAGGGAAGGAGGGAATGAAAAACAGCTTCTTATATTCATATGCAAGTCTGGTTGTCTGGTTTGGGTGTCAGAGTTCACTAATAAATGTGAGTCAGGAAAAACCAAACCCAATGCCTTCCTGTTCATTATGCATTGACCATATTCATTGAAACAGTAGCTTTGCATAAAGCATCTGTTGGGGGGTGTTAATTTGTTGATTTTTTTTCCCTAAAGGAAATCCACATCGAATGTGGCCTATAAAATCTGGCTTGAACAATGCTCTCCCTTGTAATGGGCATATCTGAGCTTATGAGCGGCATATTGTCAGTCTGTAGTTGATTTGTTTTATAGTGCTTCAGATGGGCTTTTTCGACATCCAGTACATTTGGATTTTCTTCTGGTATTTCATGTTCATAATATGCAGTTTAATTTGCCACAGCACATTCTACCAGATGGCCTCCTCTTTCATTTCCACTACCTCTGCTAAATCTGCCCACACAGAGTCTTTGTACATCCTTTCTTTTGCCAACCATCACAGAATAAATCTCCTTGCATAAAGCAGTATTTTCTTCTACAGATTATATTTGACTGAAGGCTGGATAATTCTGATCACTTGCTGCTCATCAAAATGAGGAGTAGGTGTCTGAGGGCAGAGGAGAACAAAGGACAGCTTCCAACAAAAAACAATGCTTTATGAATGTAATTCATTTCTGTGAGTGCTTGTTTGTGTTTTCATTTCTATTCTGTATTTCTTCAGAAAATAGGACTAAGGTAAATAAAAATAAAAATAGATCCCATGATCCTAATATACCAACTATTTTGAGCTCCCTTCCAGTCTGGATCCACACGTCTGTATATCTCTTGACATGGTTGAAAGGTTAGACAAGATACAAATCTATATCCTGCTGTTTTTCAATTGCCATTATGAACATTTTCCAGATGGTCTCATGGTGGTCGTAATTATCACTTTAACAGGTGTATAATATTCCACAGAGTATAGGTATCACACAATGTATTAACCACCCCCATTGATGACTCGGTATTTTATATTGCTTCCTTTTCTTTCCATAGTAGGGCTAACTCTATAAATTAAAACCTTCACATATTTAATATTTAACCTTTTCTCCACTTTAAAGATTCAGTGGTAGAAGGAGGTGAATTTTTCCTTAGGGTTTTTTTCTCTGATAAATTTTCAGGAGGAGACTATTAAGTCAGAGGGAATGAACACTTTTATGGTATTGATGACTTCATCAAGTTTGCTTTCTAAATAAAGTACTTTTAGCTGCCACAAGCAACATATGGTCTCGAACTCCTGGCCTCAAGCGATCCTCCAGCCTCAGCCTCCCAAAATGTTGCGATCACAGGTGTAAGCCATCATGCCTAGTCCCTCACAAGCAACATATATGAATATGCCAGTTTTTCCACCTTATCTCCAACACAAAGAATTATTATTTTCTTAAATTTTTGCTAATTCAAAAGGTATAAGATGCTATCTTGTCATCACTTAATTTGTATTTCTTTGAAAAGTCCCATTTAGACTGTTCCTCATGAGCTTATTCACTAGTTACATCCCCTGTTGCGTGAATTGTCTGTTCATGCTCTTTTCCATTAACTTTCCTGGGTGTCTCAAGGTTCTTCTTATTGATAATGTAATTATCACCCATATCTTTCTTATTCATTGCAAATATTCCCCAAATCTGTTTCCCTTTTTATTCTAAGTATATTTTAATTGTTCATAAGTCTTTATTTCTTAAGTAGTTAAATCTGTAATTTTTTCCTTCATGATTTCTTCAGAACTACCACAGAACAGATGGTTTCTCAAATGAATTTTCTGCTATTTTTTTCTGTGATTTGATTTTCATACAAGTTTATTCTTTAATAATTGAATTTTATGCTATTTGAAATTATTTTTTTATATAATGTATCAAGTTAGGAGCTTATGGATGTTTAATTGAAAAACAGTTTTCCCAAAGCCATTAGTTAAATAGCTCTTCCCATCTTATTTTTTTGTGATGCTCAGTTTATCACATATTCACTTTATATAAATATATGAATATAAATATAACACATAAACATCCATTTTCGTACCTGTATGCTTTTTCTTCTGTTGCATTAGCCATACTTCTGTTTCGGGACTGGGGCCATGCTGTTTTAATGACTGTTGTATTTTATTGTGTATTTATCAGCTTTGTTTCTTTGTATGGTTAATTGCAAGTGTACCAGCAGTGTTTATTCACAGATTTGTATACAAGAGCAGGCACAGTCTAAATGGTGGCCATATAGTGTAGGGATAAAGACTCTGGCTTCAGAATCAAATCTGTGGTCTGCCATTTGCTAGTTCTGTGACCTTGATAAAATTATTTAACCTTTTTGAACTGTAGCTTCCTTACATGCAAAATGAGAATAATAAAAGTATTTATATCTCCTATCAGCATTGTCCAGTGCTATAGTTACTGGCCACACTGGCTATTTATGTTTTAATTAATCAAGATTAAACAAAGTTAAAACTTCAGTTTTTCAGTCACACTAGAAACATTTCAAGTGTTCAATATGCACATGTGCTGATGGCTACCAGAGTTAGGTAGAGTTGGTATTATAGAACATTTCCATCATAGCAGGAATTTCTATTGGATGGACCTGCACAGGGTGGATGTGATGAAAATGATATACTTAATGGAAAGCACTTAGCACAAAACACTAGCTGGGCATGGTGGCACATACCTATTGTCCTAGCTACTTCCACTACCCCAGGTGACAGAGTGAAACTCTGTCTCCCAAAAAAAAAAATGTCAAAGTGAAATGTCAGAGAACTGTCAAACTTAGTACTTAAGGAAATCAGACATTTCATACTTAATAACCTAATACTTAGTAAATGAACAAACTGTCACTTTAGAGATGTAGATTAGTGTCTTATAAATTTGGTTAAAATCATTTCTCCAAAGTTTGATAAAATCTGGGTGAGGTGATGGAACTGAATCCAGGATCAGCAAAGTAAAGGACTTCAGTAACTTCATCAAGGGAATTTTGACCCATGAGACTCTATTTAAAAAGAGCTGTTCTTTCCTTATAGGCATTGTGTATGCTACAAATAAGAACCAATTATCTTTATCCCTGGAAATATCCATCAATATTGAAACAATTAAATATTGAAGAGGGCTTAATACGCCTTAATGTTCCTTAAATTGCCAGCAGTGTAAAGACGCCCTCCTTGCCAACAAATGTGTTAAGTTCTCGCCACTGTATTCCCTTGCCTCCCAACACCTTTCTGGGAGGTCACTTCTCGCCAAGATCAGATGGTATGTGCTAAAGACATGAGCACATTCCAGTATTATTTGGGCATGAAACCTGTATCTACTGGAGATGGAAAAGACCTTGAAATGACCCACATCAGTTTTCCTTTATTGGTGCAGAGAACTGAGAGTTTATCATAGTCTTACTCAAGAAATCAGTTTAAAAGCCCATATAGATGAGGTCCTTGTACTGGATTTTGAAAGTCAATGTTTCAATTAACTCTCCATTTGTTTAAACTACCTGTGTGAAAAAGATTGTAAAGAACAGGCTGTCTCCTATGAGCTTTTTTAAACCTTAGCTGGTGAGGGGATTGACTAAGAGACTCCTCATTTTACAGATCAGGGAACTGACTGGGAAGAGAGGAGAAGTAACTTACTCAAGGTCACGGTTAATTAGTAGCAGAGTCACTAGAACCCATGTACACTCATTCCCAGCACAGTACTCCTGAAACAAAATCAAGTGCTGCAGGAGTATTTTGCACACATAACAATAACTCTTGGAATTGAACAGATTCCTTAATGTGATAATATAAAATCTATAGGTTTGCTTATTATTTACTATATTTAATGTTCACAACCAGAAAAGGCTTATTGAGAAGCTGACTGTCTGTCCCTTTGGGATACTAAGAAACTACCAAGATTGCTGTGTTTCGAAAGCAGGAAAAAAATAAATCAATGTGAGATCATTTCAGAATTATATTACACAAAGAGGCTTTACAACATAGACACTTTTAACAATAAAAAAAAAGATAACCATGATACAATCAATAAAACGCTCTCTTTCTGGACAAGGTGATCAAAGCTCTGCAGAGGCCCAGAGCTTCCTTCCTAGAGTCCTGAGGAGGAAAAGCAGTACCCTGCTGAGTCCGACGGCTAAGTCACGTGACTATCCAGCCCTTTCCAACTCAGCCCGTCACCTCCTGCAATCTCTCAAAACTGCATTAAGGCCAGTTAAATGTCTCAGGGACCAAAAATCGAAAGACAAGGGAAGCTTTGGCATTGGTAAGCCCCGAAACATATAACATGGCTATTTTGTGATGGAGTGCTCAGTGACAAGTCTATATGAGGCACTAATTCCGCTGCTTTACTGTATTACTGCTACTGTAAAAGCACAGGATCAGGGCTGGATGCTCCAGATCACTATTTTTCTACTGTATGGCTGATAAAAGCTTGCTGTTCTTTCTAGCCCCACTGATCCTCTTATGTTTCTTCCAGGGAAGACAAGAAACTAAGTTATTCTATGGATGGCAATAAGAAGCTTTGGGTCACCACTCATGCGTCTATCTTAATATCACGATATTCCAGAGCTCTCATTCCCAGTAATTTTCCCATGTCCTCAGACCTTTGGTTATGAAAAGATATTAAAATATCAACATTTGGCTTGAGAATTAGATTCATCTGTGGCAAACTTTATTAAACTGCATTTGCCTGAAGCATCCGTTCATACTTACGGAAACTATACGCTCAGCACTGCGTATGCATAAATGAAATAAGCACTCCCTGCTCTTAAGTTCATAGTTTAGTAGATCTGGGTCTTATTTATCACTGAATCCTAGCATAGACTTAATTTCAAAACACATTTGTTGACTGAACAAGGGAGGGAGTGAATGAATGAATGGCTTTAATAATATGAGCAACTATCAGTTAAACAAACATATGAACTGGTTAAGTATAGAAGCATCAATCTACTGAATTATCAGGAACAAGCACTTGGTATGAGGTCTGGAGAGGAGAGAATTGGCCTGGACCTGGGGTGAAATTAAGAGCAGCCCTCAATGCAGGTTCCCGTGAGATGAAGCCAAGTTGTCCTCCAAGTGATGAGACATTGTCTTTACGCATTTGACAGCCTTCCACAACCCCCTACTTCCTGAGAGTAGTCCCACACACTGGATTTCTCCTCATGCAGCCAGAGGCTTTGTACGCTGCCCTCTGCCTGGTCTCCTGATAACCCTGAAGCTTCAGACTTGCCCTAGATCAGAAAAGACACTCCCCAAACATTCCTGCCCTAGCCATGGGAATTATCTGCGTATACTTTCAGACAAACAAGTGATCCATAAAAACTCTCAGGAAGAATTTATCCTAGAGCTACCCCAGCAAAAAGAAAGAACACAAATCAATAAACAGAACCAACAATGCAACTTTATTTGAATTTTGAAACCCCTTCCTTAGGGCACAAGAGAAGCCAACGACACTGGTAAAGACCTCCACACAACAGCCCCGGATGACAGATCATAGTGAAACTCGGAGGGACTGATGGGAACTCTCTTACTGTTCAAACCAAACACTGCGCTACTCAAGAGTCCTCAGGAACCCACATGTGTTCCCACCCCCTGCAACTGGCTGTGTGAGAATGGAAAACCCAAATCCCAGCTCAGTCTCGGTCCAGCACAACATCCGGGCCAAGGTGACTGCCAAAGACCTCCCTTGACTTGGCTGGCTGTTCTGCCATGTGGGAGAGGCTCTCCCACACTCCCTCCTCCGGAAGGGAGGCCCATGGCAGAACATGGGCAGCAGAGAGTCAGGGATGTTCTCTCTGCCTCTGCCACCTCAGATGGGGCCAAGAGTAAGTAAAAGTCCAAGTAGAGCAGGAGTCCAAGAGTAGAGGAAATGAAGTCCACTTCCCAGTGGCAAGAAGCTATTGGCTACTCTCTAAGGAGAAGTATGATTCACAAGCAAAGCAATGAAGTGACAGGGAGTGCCAAAACCTGGGACAGGGGACAGGTAGCTGGGGTAGAAGTTCAGTCTGGAGAATATGATTCCAGCAGGTGGCATGTAGTGCCAACTTGATTGCCACAGCAGGAACACAAAAGTGTTTATGCATTCCTAGGAGATGTAGAGAGTGAGCATGGAAGAGAGGTCAAACTGATTTTAAACATGGGAGTTTACATTTAGTGTTTGCTTCAGTTCAAGGTTCAAGTTTTGGATTTAAGGGGTTCAAGGACCCTGGGTTAGAGTTCACCTCTCTGGACATGGAGCCCTGGTTATCTGCATGCCCAGCCCTGTATGAACAGTCTCAACATTCCTCATCTGCAAAGGCTAGTGGGCTGGGGTGTGGAAAAAGTAAAGACCCAGTCGGCTTCCTTTATTTCTAGCCATTTGCATCCACAGCACCCAAGATGTCTGAGTATTTTGTTATGGGCTAGGGAACTTAAAATTAACACAGACCTTTCTGGAAAGCTCCTCTTGGAGGACAGGAGAGACCTTGAAGGAATTCATTTTTTTTAGTTGATAGAAACAGAGGGATGTAACACCTCTGTAGAAAAACACACTTAAGGCCAAAGTCTACAGCCCAAGGCTTGGACTAGAAGTAGATATTTTATGTTAAAATCCAGCTTGCTTTGAAAATCACAAAACTTTGCAGGGGGTGGTGAGAGTGAAGGGATGCTTGGTTTTACACCTACATTCTCTTTTCTGTTAGCCCATAAAAATACTGCCTCAGGGTATCTGAAAGGATTTGAAGTGAAAATCCAAAGATAGCGTATTTAAAAGAAAAAATTCCACCTCTTTGGAAGAGATGCTGTAACTGAAAGTTTTTGCCAGTGGGTCACTTCAATGCAAGGGATTTAAAACAACCACAGTACAATGAAGGGCTTCAGTAATGAAAAAATCCTGAAATATTAATACCTCTCTTCCAAACTGCAGGTCTGAAATCATGTCCTGTGACAAATATGGGCTTGTTTATGTAATCCTCTGAGCAGCCCCAGCCCCTTTGTAGTGAAAATGTCAAGGTACAAAGGGGCCTGGGAGATGATCAATTTGTGTGAGAATGGAAGGCCTAATCCACCTTCACCTTAGGCAAACTTCATTAACCTTTGGGATACCAGTCCTGGTTTACTAAAGACCTGAGATCCATCTAGAGTTCCACAGGCATCAGGTGCTAAATTAATTGGAATCTGGATCTCCTGACCTTCCTGAATCCTTCAATAGTTCTCTTAGTGGTAGGGCTTTAAGTGAAGCTATTTGTGATCCAGAGACAGAACAACAGCTTATTTTCAAGTAATGGACATTGCAGGGTAGGTGTTTACATTTAGAATTGCCTTTCCTTACGAGTTTTAGTTTTGAGGATTAATTGCCTTTGGTCCCAGGAAAGAAAAATCAGCCACAGGGTGGAGAGGTTCTGGGAAGAATGTGTGGGTGGGAAAAAGAGGGATAGAGGGAGGGAGGCGGGTACACAGTCCTGAAGGAACACCCACTCCTTTATGGTGGGAGGGAGAGGAGAGACAGCTGAGGGGGCAAAGGAGTGAGTGACTGCTGAGGAATTAGCTCCGCTTCCAGCCCACCAGCAGGGGCCTCATTACCTTTTGATTTTAACCCTTGGTTTACCTTGGCAAAGAAAAATCACACTCCTTTGCTGGCAGCTGCCATTGCTGTTTCAATACAGATAACACCTTCAAGTAGGAAATTCAGAGGGGAAAACATTTTTTGTAGTTTTCTTCTCAAGAACCAAGGTGGGAATATGTGTAAGTAAATATGATATTTCCTCCACATCAAGGACATGAATTCTAAAAGAATAATATTTAGCCTTTTTTATTGGCTGCCATTCAAAGACCTGGAAACATTTACTAGCAAATTTAATTACTTTGCATTTTATAGCTGAGAAGTTGGAACTAGTATGGCTTAAGAAAAAAATTTTTTTTAAGTTGTGTAATCCAAGGTACAAGCAGCCTGACTTCAATACACAGTCCCCAAGGACTGGAAAAGCCCCACATCAGGAAAGGACTGTCCCAAGAGGGGAATTCATACCAGGCAACATTTATTAAACACCTCCTACTTGCTAAGGACTTCCACATATGTTATCCTACTTAATCCTCACAATAACCCCATAAAGAAGGTAAGTATTAACATCTCTATTTTCCAGATAAAAAAATGAGGCTCTAGAAATGGAAATGGACTACATGTGCTTGCACTTACAGTTTCTAAAGTGTTTGTACATACATTTGTTCATTTAATCCTCATAGCATCTTTGCAAATTATGCATGTCAGATGTTAATATTTATAATGTATAAAATGAAGAAACTAAGCTCAGAAAAGTGAAGCAACTGAAGGTCACACTACTAATCAGTAGCAGGTCTAAGTAAGGCTCAAATTGAGTCTTCCGACTCTAACCCCTCAGCTCTGTTCACTCAAGGTCAGATCCCATTTCACACCAGCTATTTGACTCCATGAATGCTTCCCAAAAGGATCAGCTCAATATAATAAGGAAGGTTGTTCACGCAACAAACATGCATGAGCCAGGCAGGCACTGTGCAAGACACTGTAGAGATCAAATCCAAACTGCATACATGGGACAGTGAACGGGAGCTCATGAAACCCTGCAATAAGGTACATCTTAACAAGCAAGGCACATAAGAGAAGTGATGTTGAAGCCCATGGTACCAATAGTGACAAAGGCATCAATTTCAATGTAAGGAAAGGGGAGATTAGAGAGGCTACCTGGAGGAGGTAGCCTTGGAAATCAAGTAGGTAATAGAGTTGAATGACCTTCCAAGAGAAGGGAACCACATGATTAAAAATATTAAAAGAAGATGGGAAAAAATAGCCATTAGGGAGATA
The DNA here is from genome assembly GCA_963575035.1 of Avahi laniger. Classification (NCBI taxonomy): domain Eukaryota; kingdom Metazoa; phylum Chordata; class Mammalia; order Primates; family Indriidae; genus Avahi; species Avahi laniger. Next base: position 11,171 of record CAUYSK010101202.1, read on the forward strand.
GGATATATATAAAATCCCCTCGAGCAAGATATATTCCTCTGAGTAAATAGGCAGTTGTAAAATTACTGCTGCTACCAAGGCTGTAGCAATTGGTTCAGCTCATGTTCAATGCGAATTTTAAAGCACAGAGACATTCTACGCTACACAAAGAATGTATTTGTTTTTTTTCCTTTTTATAATGCTCGAAGATGGTGAATGATGCCAAATGCCAATGAAATGCTTCTAAATGACACTAGAAAGCAAAATATAAACTCAAAGATTGCACAAAATATTAATTTAAAGAAAATAAGATCATTTCGAGCATAAATCAAGGATAATAAACCTATCATGCTGTCAAAATTTGGAACATTTTCAATAAGGTACCACAACCAAGATACCACATACAATCAGACAATTTTCTTAGATATTACAGCTCTAATAGAGAGCACCACAAAATGCTTCCCTGGCACCCTGAGCCAGTCCCAATCCTGAAATAAAAACTGGCAAATAAGTAATGATGCCTGGGAAAGCAATATTTGAAAACCCCATTTCCAAGATGAAGAATGTCATAAAAAGAAATTAAATAAACTTCACCAAAGCCAGCCATGCCCCAGTTGCTCAAGCTCCCCAAACAGATTGCTTGACAAAACCCAATACAGATTCGTGGGAATTTCTAATTACAAGCACTTAAGGAATTAACATCTATGTTTAATTAGCAAGTTGGAATGCAAAACTCACAGTTTCAAGGGCCTTCAACCTCTTCTCTCTAAGCAGAAAAATAATGAAGATGGCTTAAATCACATACAAAGTAGCTGATAATGCAAGGACTAACCTAATGAGGAATTCTATCCTGTAACTAGAGTCCTGCTAAGGCAAGCTGAGGTTTGAAATGCCCCCTGCCATTGCCTAACAGCCGCCTCATCACAGAAATCCTGTGCCTCATAAAGAAGAATGCTTGTCTAAACAGTAACACATTTCAGAACATTGTATATGTAGAAAGTGTAGCTATATCTCAACTGCTAGAAACAGATTCTTTGGGTCTTATTTGAAATCCTATCACATCCTGGTAAGTACAACAGGAAACTGACACCTTCTCAGGACTTGATTGAAAACCTATACTATTCAACCACAAAGAGGTGGTTAAAACAAAGGGAGCACAGGGTTTCCATCAAGGAAGCTTAGCCAGGGCTGTCATGGTTGAAATCAGAGGAATCTGAATTTTTCAGACTAGAAGGCACTGTAGAAATCAGATTTTGAGATCAGTTCAATCTTCCATTCAATTTGTTCTCATGTATTACATACTGTATTACCTACCAATTGAATACCTTCTTAGTACAAGCCTCTGTTCTGGGCACTGGAAATACAAGTTGAAAATTTTTTTTTTTTTTTTTTTGAGACAGAGTCTCACTCTGTTGCCTGGGCTAGGGTGAGTGCCGTGGCATCATCCTAGCTCACAGCAACCTCAAACTCCTGGGCTCAAGCGATCCTTCTGCCTCAGCCTCCCCAGTAGCTGGGACTACAGGCAGGCGCCACCATGCCCGGCTAATTTTTTCTATATATTTTTAGTTGTCCGATTAATTTCTTTCTAATTTTAGTAGAGATGGAGTCTCGCTCTTGCTCAGGCTGGTTTCGAACTTCTGAGCTCAAACAATCTGCCCGCCTCGACCTCCCAGAGAGCTAGGATTACAGGCGTGAGCCACTGCCGCCACGGCCAAGTTGAAGATTTAATCCCTGTGTTATAGCAGATCATGGACCAATGGGGAGGCAGTCAACAAAAAAGCCAAAGGACCTGCAGGGCTATGAAACTCTCTTCCCCTCATTTGGAAGCTGAGGACCTATAATGTCCACTGCTGATCTCCCGACACTTCTCCACTTCTTGTTCCTGCTTGTTAGGACACTACACTCCAAAAGCGACACTGAGCTAGACTACAGAGGGTACTTGAATCCAACCTTGTACCTAGTATAGGAGCCCCTCTGCAGAATGAATGCCAAGTAGTTGGCATCCAGCCTCTGCTGGGACACTTCAGGTGTGAGCTAAAACTTCTCCAGGATTTGCCATTACCTCCCTAATGCTAAAAAAAGATTTATTCACTGATACATTTCTCAAGCACGGATTCAAGCCTTCCTTTCCCCTTCTGCCTCTTTCCACTCCCCTCTACCCAAATTAAAATAAATGCTGGTAGAGAAGTTTAGAGAGAGAAATCTCACCTGAGAAGATATGTTGTAAATTTAGCAGAGATTCTACTTAACCAGCAACTTTTTATTGAGTGCCCAACATATATCAAACACACAAATAGAAATTATTTTTATATATTATGGTTGTGAGAAAGAGAAGAGGAGAGGAGAGGAGAAGAAAGGAGAAGAGAAGAGAGTAGAAGATAGAGAGGGAGGGAGAGACATGGAGTAAGGAGGGGAGAGAGAGAGACAGGCAGAAAGAATAACTTTCAAAAATCACAATTAAACCACAATATGAAGATGTTTGGATTTATTGAGCGCCACTTCTGTGCTCTCATCCTAGCTAGACAGCTTTGTGGATGCAACAATGAGTAAGAGATTATTCTTATCACTGGGAGGTAATAAAGAAATTACAACTAAAATACAAATAACTATTCCGCAAGATAGATCATTAAGTGCCATGATAAAAATACAAAGTGCTATAGAGAAGAGAGTGAGCATGTCTAATCTGAGGCACATGGAAGGATTTGACAGGCATGAATGTGGGAGAGGAGTGCAAAATAATTTTCAAAATAAATTTTAAGGATAAAGTCAGACAGATTTGGCAACCAATCAGATGAGACGAATAATGGGAAGTAGAAACGATAACTCTGAAGGCTTGAGATAGGGCAGATCAGATCATGTTTGCAGACTGAGAACACAAAGTCACAGGAGAAGGTGAAAGTGACTGTAAGAATAGAGATGCTGTTGGAGCAAGGTCCTGCATATGATGATAGAGAAGGGGGGTAAAAGTCAAGGATTCTTCATGGCCCAGAAGGGAATTCTCAAACAATGAGAAGTTAGAATATTATTATAATATACAATGTAATAATTTATATTATAGAAAATATAAAGTGGGAAGGTATATACACAAAAGAATCGAAAAGATGTCTACATAAAAATTTGTACACACAAGTTCATGGCAGCATTATTCCTAATAGACAACAGTGGAAACAACTCAAATGTCCATTAACGGATAAATGAATAAACCAAATGTGGCATATCAATTCAGTGGAATATCATTCAGCAGTAAAAAGGAAAGAAGTACCGATTCATGCCACAACTTGCAGTTTCCAGGAGCTACTGGGAAAGGGAAATGAGTAGTGGTTGCTAATGCATGGGCAAAGGGTTTCTTTGTGGGTGACAAAAATATTCTGGAATTAGATACTGGTGATGGTTGCACACTTTTGTGATTATAATAAAAGCCATAGAGCTGTGAACTTTAAATGGTGAATTTTACATTATTTGAATTGTATTAAAAATAAAATAAAAATATATAAAGTGAGAAGTCAAAGGTTTCTACACTGAGTGGCCAATATGTTTTCAGAAAGCAAGAAGGAAGGTCACCTGCTAAGATTGAAAAATTTACAGAAGAGGTCTTGAGCTAATAGAGAACAAAAAAGCTTCTGATATAATTTCTGAGAGGAAAGGTTATGCAATTATAATGATCATAACAACTAAAACTTAGTGAGAATAGATATGATGCAAGGTGTCCACATAGAAAGTAATGGCCAGGGCAGACTTGAGAACAGCCTAAACTTGGAATGAGCCACTCTCCCCAAACACAGACCCACCAACATAGGATAGTAGCCTTACTGGCATGAGATGTTTGATCAGAGCCTTTGTACACTGAGCTACAGATTGAAGAAAAAAAAAAAAGAAACATAAAAAGCCAGGCTTAAACATTAAAACAAGAATTTAAAAACTGGGTGGGGGAGAGGACGATGGCTGAATAGAAACCTCTAGCAATCGTCTCTCCACATCAACACCAAATTCAACAATTATCCACGTAAGCAAGCACCTTCAGAAGACCAAAAATCATACTATCCTATGTTGGTGGGTCTGTGTTTTGGGAGAATGGCTCATTCCAAGTTTAGGCTGTTCTCAAGTCTGCCCTGGCCATTACTTTCTATGGGGACACCTTGCATCATATCTATTCTCACTAAGTTTTAGTTGTTATGATCATTATAATTGCATAACCTTTCCTCTCAGAAATTATATCAAGTGATCATAGTACCTGGTTGTAACATTATATCAAGGAAAGAGGCACTGAAGAGGGCAGAAAAGACTGTCTTGCATTGCCTACGCGACTCCTCCCTCATCCCCTGGCAGCGATCTGCCAGCACACCTAATGGAGAGAAAATCTGTGTGCTCAGGGGAGGGAGAATGAAGTGACTGTGGGACTTTGCATTGAAATTCAGGGCCGCCCTGACAAACGGGAACACAGGACAGAGCAGAATTCTGTGGAGACTCTGGAGGGAGCATTGAGACCAATCCAGCCGGAGGGAAATCCTCCACCCCAAAATTCGAGTTGCCACTAGCCCCACCACCAGCAGACAAAGAGCAGCCTGGAGCCTGGACTAAATTTGTTAAGGCAGTTGGGTCACAAAGGCTGCAGGCCTTGGGCAATTCCTGCAGCTGTGCTGGCTCAGAGCCAGTGGACTTGGGGTGCATATAACCAAGGAAGACACTAGCAGTGGCAGCCAAGCCAGTGCCCGTGTCACTCCCCACCCCCCTCAACTACAGGCAGTATGGCTCAGGGAGTCTTCTTTCACTTGGGGAAAGGAAAGGAAAAAGTTCAGAGCGTTTTTTGTTTTGCAACTTGGGCACCAGCTTAGCCACAGTAAAATAAAGTACCAAGCAGACTCCTGAGGCCCTGAGTCCAGGCCTTAGTTCCTGGAAGGCATTTCTGGACACACCCTATGACAGAAGGAAACACGCTGCCCTGAAGGGAAGAATTCAGTCCTGGCAGGACTCACCACTGCTAACTAAAGAGCCCTTTGGCTTTGAATAAACATCAGAGGTAGCTAGGCAACAGTCACCGCAGGCTTTGGGTGAGATTGGCCTGGACTCAGGTGTGACCTGGAGCTGGTGGCCATGAGGGAGTGCCCATGTCACTCCTCCTCCAACTCTAGCAGCCCAGAACAGAGAGTGAGGGAAGAGGGAATTCTCCCATATGTTACCCAAGTCCACCGAGGTGGTACCACCAGAAGCCTGCAACAGTCACAGCATTACTGGGCTTGGGACACCATAAGTGCTGATGTGGCTGCAGTGACCAAAGACTTAGATCATAACACTCAACTCCCTTTGAATGCTTGGAAAGCCTTCTCAAGCCCAGACGGTGAAGACTAAAATAAATACCTAACTCTTCAATGCCCAGACATCAACGAACATCCACAGCATCAACAACACCCAGGGAGACATAACCTCACCAAATGAACTAAATAATGAACCAGTGACCAATCCTGGAGCAATGCAGATGCGTGACATTTCAGACAAAGAATTCAAAATAGCTGCTTGAAGAAGCTCAGTGAACATCAAGACAACACAGAGAAGGAATTCAGAAGCCTATCAGAGAAATTCAACGAAGAGATTGAAATAATTTAAAAAATCAAGCAGAAATTCTAGAGCTTAGGAATTCAACTGACAAACTGAGAAATGCATCAGAGTCTCTCAACAGCAGAATTGAGCAAACAGAAGAAAGAATTATTGAGACTGAAGGCAAACTATTTGAAAATACACAGAAGAGAAAAAGAAAAAAGAAAGAAACACGCCTACAAGATCTCCCTCAAAAGGGCAAATCTAAGAGTTATTGGCCTTAAAGAGGTAGAGAAAGAGATTAGGATAGAAAGGTTATTCAAAGACATAATAACAGGGCATTTTCAAAACCTAGAGAAACATATCAATATTCAGGTACAAAAAGGTCATAGAACACCAAGCAGATTTAACCCAAACAAGAATACCTCAAGGCATTTAATAATCAAGCTACCAAAGGTCATGGATAAAGAAAAGGTCCTAATGGAAGCAGGAGAAAATAACATATAAAAGAGCTTCAATACATCTGGCAGTAGATTTCTCGGTGAAAATTTCACAGGCCAGGAGAAAGTGGCCTGTAAATGTGAATATTCACATATACTCAGCACGTATTCAAAGTGCTGAAGGGTAAATACCTTAACCCTAGAGTATTGTATCCTGTAAAAATATTCTTCAAACATGAAGGAGAAATAAAGACTTTCCCAGACAAAGAAAAGCTGAGGGATTTCATCAACACCAAGCCTGTTCTATAAGAAATGTTAAAAAGAGTTCTTCAATATGAAAGAAAAGGTTGTAAATGTACAATGAGAACTCATCTGAAGGTATAAAACTCACTGGTAATAGTAAGTACACAAATACAAAATACTCTATTGTTGTAATTGTATTGCATGAACCAGTTATATCTTGAGTGGTAAAACTAAAAGGAAAACCTATCAAAATAACTATTTAATGCAACAACTTTTTCAAAGAGAGATACTATAAAAAGATATGGATGGAAACAACAAAAAAGTTAAAAAGCGGGGTGGGGAGGGGATGGAGTTAAAAGATAGAATTTCTGTTAAGATTTCTTTCTGCTTGTTTGTTTATAAGCAGAGTTGTCATATTTTTAAAATAATTGGTTACAAAATGTGTTTTTCAAGTCTCATGGTAACATCAAATCAAAAAACCTACAACAGATACATAAAAAATCAAAAGCAAGAAATTAAAACACACTACCAGAGAAAATCACTTTTAACAAAGGAAGACAGAAAGGAAGTATGAAAGAAAGAGAAGACCACAAAACAACTAGAAATCAAATAATATCATGGCAGTACTAAGTCCCTCCCTATCAATAATAACATTGAATGTGAACAGACTAAACTCTCCAATCCAAAGACATAAAGTAGCTGAATGGACAAAAAAAAAAAAAAAAAAACAGCCAACTATATGTTGTCTACAAGAAACACACTTCACCTTTAAAGATACATATAGACTGAAAATAAAGGGTTGGAAAAAAATATCCCATGGAAATGGAAACCAAAAAAGAGCAGGAGTAACTGCACTTCTATCAGACAAAATAGATTTCAAGACCAAAACTGTAAAAAGAAACAAGTCGACCCCTTTATCATTATAAAGGGGTCAATTCAGCAAGAAGATATAATTCTAAATATGTACATAAATATATATATATATATATATATACACACACACACCCAACACTGAAGCACCCAGATATATAAAGCAAATATTATCAGAGCTAAAGAGAGAGATAAACCCCACTACAATAATTGTTGGAGATCTCGACACTCCACTTTCAGCTTTGGATGATCATCCAGACAGAAAATCAACAAGGAAACACTGAACTTAGTCTGCACTACAGACCAAACGGACCTAACAGATAGTTACAGAACATTTCATCCAAAAGCTGCAGAATGCACATTCTTCTCCTCAGCTCATGGATTATTCTCAAGGATAAACCATATGATAGGCCACAAAACAAGTCTTAAAAATGTCAAAAAATATTGAAATCATACCAAGTATTTTCTATGACCACAATGGAATAAAGCTAGAAATCAATAACAAGACGAACCCTGGAAAATATACAAACACATGGAAATTAAACAATATGTTCCTGAATGACCAGTGGGTCAATGAAGACATTAAGAAGGCAATTAAAAGATTTCTTGAAATAAACAAAAATGAAAACACAACATACCAAACCTGTGGGATACAGCAAAATCAGTTATAAGAGGAAAGTTTATAGCAATAAATGCCTACATCAGCAAAGTAGAAAAGCTTCAAATAAATAACCTAATAATTCATCTTAAAGAACGAGAAAAACAAGAGCAAACCAATACCATAATCAGTAGAAGAAAAGAAATAATAAAGATCAGAGCAGAAATAAATGAAATTAAAACAAAAAATACAAAGGAGCAATGAAACAAAAAGTTAGTTTTTTGAAAACATAAGCAAAATTGACACACCTTAGCCAAACTAAGAAAAAATATGTAAATAAATAAAATCAAAGATGAAAAAGGAGATATTACTACTGACACTGCAGAAATCCAAATGGTCATTAGAGACTACTATGAGCAACTATATGCCAATAAATTGGAAAATCTAGAAGAAATGAATAAATTTCTAGACACATACAACCTACCAAGACACGACCAGGAAGAAATCCAAAATCCGAATGAACCAATAACAAGTAATGAGGCGGACGCAGTAATAAAAGTCTCCTAATAAAGAAAAGCCAAGGACGCGATGGCTTCACTGCTGAATTCTACCAAGCATTTAAAGAAGAACCAATACCAATCCTACTTAAACTACTACAAAAAATTGAGGAGGAGAGGATACTCCAAAATTCATTCTACTAGGCCTGTATGACCCTGATACCAAAACCAGACAAAGGCACAACAAAAAAGGAAAACTGCAAGCCAGTATCTCTGGTGAACATAGATGCAAAAACTCTCAACAAAATATTAGCAAACCAAGTTCAACAACACATTTAAAAGATTATTCATCGTGATCAAGTAGGATTTATTCTAGGGATGCAAGGATGGTTCAACATATACAAATCAATCAATGTGATATATCAACAGAAGGAAGGACAAAAACAATGTAATCATTTCGACTGATGCTGAAAAAGCACTCGATAAAATTCAATAACCTGATCAACAGAGCAAGATGGCTAACTAGACACTTGCTTACCAGACCAGAGGGAAGGAAGGGTTTCAGATAAAGGAAAGGGGAGAAAGGACTCAGCTCAGGTGTAGGTCAGAGGAAGAAGTACCAAAGCCTGCCAGGGATCTCATGGAGGAAAATTGCAAAGCAGAAAAGGAAGAGGAAAAAGGAAATAAGATATCGGCAAGGATCAGAGAGGCCAGGAAGTCCAGTCAAGGGGAAATGGGGGATCCCTTTCTCCTTCCTACACTCCTATGGGGATAAGTGGGCTACCAAGTTACTTGGAAGCTTTTCCAATCCCACGAGCCCAAGCACTATGACAACCACTTGTGTGATCCCAGAGCTTGGACAATCCATGTAGGGTTCCCCTCCAAAAAGAATGACCTAAGAGGCCATAGAGCCAGCTTTCTGCCATTCAGACTCTTATCCTCCCCCACACACTGCAACTTGGAGAATAGTTTGAGCTGAGAATTTGGGAAGCAGCCACCTCTCCCCAGCTGGAGGATCCTTCAATCTGAGGTTTCCACAGAGAGAGGGGCCCACACCTTTCCCCTTGAGAACCTGTAGTGGCAGACCCAGGGTGCCTGATCTGGGAGCTCCCTGCCCTCCGGCATTTTCTGGAGATGCAGCCAGTGGGTCAGACATGCAGGCTGGATCCTGTGTCACCAGGACTCGAGTGGGCTGCTAGGGCACACGAGGCAGAAATTTAGGAATTGGACTCAGGAAGCAAGGAAGCCCATGTGGGCGAAAATGACGGGAGAATAATGTGGGAGTCTGAGACGCAGCGATCTGAGCAAGCACCCCTCCTACCCACAGGGACACCACACTGTTGGACTAGGAAGGATCCCCTGGTAGGGATGATCCCAGCCCGTGGCGCCATAGCAACTGAGTACGGCATGTTCAGGTGCTCATTTGCAACCAGACACCAGAGGGCAGGGGTAACGCAGAGGGGCAGAGCTCACTCCTGACAGCCAGTAGGGGAATTATGATCCCTTCCTCATGAGCAGTCATCAAAGTTTGGAGAGCCTGCCTTGACCCTCCTCCCAGTGGCTCCCCCTAGCGGCCAGGAACACGACCACTGAGCCCTGCTGAGGCTTTGCAAAGCCTTGGAGGCTCACCCAACCTAAACATATCTAGCCGTGCTCCTCCACCCACCTCTGCTGTGGTGGAGAACAAGAAACCCCATGGGAGCTACAGGGCCCCTCCCAAAGCTTGGAGCATTCAAGTGCTCCTCCTGAGGGACTACCACTTACTACAGGCACAAAAATACATCTCTGCAATTGGCTCTTTCCTGCAAGCATCAACTACTGACAGGGGGAACAACTCTATAGCTCATTACAGAATCTACCAACGCAATCAAATGGGGCATGGCTGATTCTTACTCACGAGCATCCCCCATCATCTCAGAGATTAAGCTGGAGGTCCCAATACAATCCACACTGCTGGGAAGAGGTAAAGACAGCAGAATAGAAGCAACTTGAGGGGACACTGCTTTTTAGGAGAGAACCAAAACTTACAGGCAGCACAGTCTGTGTGGGATCCCTGTCTTCCACTGCAGACCTCTGTGATAATCAGGGAGCTGCATAGAATCTGTGCAGAGACATTCCACTGGATAGCAGGAGCGGCAGAGATCACTTGCCTGCCAATCCCAGGTTTCTGCAACCAACACCATCCTAATCTCTCTGGCACATGGAGCCAGGTCTGCTCAGGACCCAGCCTTCCAGTAGTAGCCTTTGCATCACCCCTGCCGTGCTGGGGAGGGAGCAGATGCTCCTCTGTGTCATGCTCTGTGATTGGTGACCAAGCATGCCTCCTTTCCAGCATGGGAGCTGAACAGAGGAGTCCCAGATGCCACAGGCACCACTTGGGAAGCCTGGGACAACTGCCTCAGTGGTTCCTAGGTGTGGGGGGCAGAACCTGGGCCAACCAGCAGCTCCAGCCCGCCTGGGCCGCAGAGACAAACCCCTGCCTGTGTGGCTGGGCATCAGCTGTCCCCACACTGGTGAAACAGCCCTCACCCCTATGTGGGCAGCTCTGAAACTGAAATCCCCCGAATCATCTCTGAAGCGCTCACTGTGCCTGAGTCTAAGGCTCTCCCTGGTAGCTCCAATGCCACTCCAGGCCTGTGACTCTACCCCTGAGACCCCAAAGTTGTGTCTGGATCCCAAGACACAACAAAAAAGAATGGAATCCTGCCATTTGCAACAATATGGATGGAACTGGAGAACATTATGTTAAGTGAAACAACCTAAGAACAGAAAGACAAATCTTGCACATTCTCCCTCCTATGTGGAAGCTAAATATTAAAAACAATTTCACAGAGACAGGGAGTAGAATGATGGTTACTAGAGGCTTGGAAGGGTAATGAGGGGGGTAAAGTGGGGATGGTTAATGGGTGCAAAAGTATAGTTTGACAGAATGAACAATGTTTGATACCACAACAAAGTGACTGTAATCAACAGTAAGTTGGGGTATACTTTAAAATAACTAAAAGAGTGGAATTGGGATGTTCCTAACACAAAGAAATGATAAATACCTGAGGTGATGGATACCCCAATTACCCTGATTTGATTATTGCACATTGTATGCCTGTATCAAAACATCATTATGTACCTTATAAAGATATAAAACTGTCATGTATTCATAATAATTAAAAATTAAAAAACTTTTAAAAAACTGACAGAGACATCAGGGGCTATACACCATATAGGAGACATATTCACATATTTAGCTCAGGCAAGTAAATAAAGAATAAAACAAACAAAAAATAGCAAGAACAACAATTTTCAGGGAGAAGACATCAGACTCCATAATTGCTACAAAAAATCACGTAAACTGTGAGTTTTCAACAAAAAAACCACAAGACAGAAATAGAAACAGAAAAGAGAGACATAGGAAAAACAAAGAATTCAATAGAAAGAGTTTCTGAATGTCCCCATATGTTGGGCTTGGTAGATGAAACTTCAAATGACCTATTATAAATATAGTTATCACAGAACTAAAGGAAACCAAGTTTAAAGAGTTAGGAATGACAACAAAATAGTAATGAATAAAAAAACTTCAATAAAAAGAAAGAATTATTTTTTAAAAGGACTACATGGGAATTCTGAAGTGGAAAATCAGAATAAGAGAAATTAAAAATTTACCACAGAAGCTCAGCAGCAGATTCAAGGTAGCAGAACAATTAGTAAACTGTAGAAACTGATCTGAAGAAAAAAGGATTGAATAAAAATTAACAGCCTCAGAGACCTGGAGAATAACATCAAGCATCATATGTATAATGAAAATTCCAGAAGGAGAGAAGAGAAAAAAGGGAGTAGAAAAAACTATTTGAAGAAATAATGGCTAAAAATTTCCCAAATTTCATTAAGAAAAATAACCTACAACCAAAAAGTTCAAAGAACCCCAAATAGGATAAATATAAAGAATTCCACAACTAGAAACATCATGGTCAAACTATGAAAGCCTAAAGAGAGAGACTGAGGGGAGGGAAGGAGAAGATAAAGGTGAAGACAAAGATGAAGAAGAAGAGAGAAAAAAATCTACAAGGAAGCAAGAGGAAAAAAACTCATGTACAGTAAAGTATCAATATAATCAACAACGAATTTTTGTCTGCAGCAGTGGAGGCCGTGGGCAGTGGAATAACATTCAAAATGCCGAAAAACAAAAAATGTAAACCAAAAACTGCACATCCAGTAAAGTTATCCTTCAAAAATGAAAGCAAAATAAGCACATTCCCAGATAAATGACATCTCAGGGAATTCATTACTGGCAAAACTGATAAAGGACTTGTATCCAGACTATATAAAAGAGCTCTTAAAACTCAATAACAAAAACACAAAACAATTAAATATAAGCGAAGTATCTGAATAGGCATTTCCTCAAAGAAGGTATATTAATGTCCAATAAGCATATGATGTCAACTGTCATTGAAAATTAGGGAAATTACATTAAAATTAAAACTCAAATGAGAGACCACTGTATATCCACTAGAGTGACCATAATAAACGATAGACAATAACAAGTATTTGCCAGGATGTGGTGAAACTGAAATCCCATGTATTGCTATTGAGAAAGTAAGATGTTACCACCACTTTGGAGAATAATTTGGCTGTTTCTTAAAACTTAGAAATACACCTACCATATAACCCAGCAATTCTACTTCTAGGTATAGATCTAAGTAAAATGAAAATATACTTTCTCACAAAGAGTTGGAAAAAATATTTGTTGCAGCATTACTCATAACTGCAAAACTAGAAATAATTCAAATGTTCATAAACTGATAAGTGGATAAACCAAATGTGGTATATTTGTATAATGGAATACTATTTGACCATAAAAAGAAACGAAGTACCAATACATGATATAATATGCATAAACCTCAAAAATGTTATACTGTGTCAAACATGTCAGACTCAAAAAACCACATGTTGTATGACTCCATTTATCTGAAATGCCCAGAAAAGGCAAAATTATAGACAGTGTGGTTCACTCAGTGGTTGCCTGAAGCCAGGGGTTGAAATGGAAGTTGACTGCAAACAGGCACAATGGAAATTTGTGGGGTAAAGAAAATGTTCTAAAATTGGATTGGGATGATTGTTGCACACCTCTATAGATTTTCTAAAACCATTAAATTGTACAATTACCATTGGTAGATTTTACAGTGTGTAATTCATACCTCAATAAAGCTGTTAAGTGTACAAATGTGTGTGTATATGATTTACAGATACTTTGTGTGCCACTCACTGTGCTGTAAGTGCTTTCCATGCAAGATCCCATGATCTAATTCATTACTCACAAGTAACCCTCTGAGGTGAGTATTAACATCATTTCCTATTTACAGGTGAGGAAAACTGAAGCATAATAAGTTTATATCAATTTTCCCACCTACACAGATGGCAGACCCAGGATTTAAGCCCAAAGCTCATCAGATGCCAATGTTCAGGCTATTAACTATGGTGCCATCCTGCCTCTTTGAGGAGATGGTAAGAGAAATAAAAGAGCATTCAAGCAGTAGGGAAGGCCCAGCTAAGGTCAGAAGGCACTGCTAAGTAGTGTACCCAACTAGCATCATTTTGTGACTTTCCCCACTAACACTTGGTACTTCAAGAGCAGAGAGATCATGCTGGGAATTGGATGAAGAACGAGGTAAGATTAAGGTGTTGAGGGATTTTACGGTAATGAGCCATCTGTTGAAATAGCTGATAATGGGGGCCAGGATACAGGAGAGCATGTATCCATGGCGAGGGGATGGAGGAGAGTGGTTGAAAGTGGGGAGGGGCCTCTATGCTGGGTCAAAGGAAAGGGTATAAAGACCAATGAGTCCTGAGAGTACCAAGAAGAGCAGATTCAGAAGGGGAGAAAGGAAGAGATTGATGTAGTCAGAAATGAAAGTGGCCAAAGGTTGAGGTCTTAGGAGTAGAACCACATACAAAAGCATAAGGTCAAATATGTGATTTTGCTAGTGAGTACATTAGTGGAGTAGAATGGAGCAGAAAAGTAGACCATAAAAGCTGGGAGGGTAGAGAAACTAAGACATTAGAAGGGTCAATAATGTGTAAGCAATAGGTGATGGGTGGAAAGAAGGACTATGATAGATAACACAAAGATTTTTAATCTCTCCTCCATTAACTTAAAGAGTTCAGGTTCTTGTACCCAATCCTCCTGCTGTTAAAGAGAACATACTGTTTTTGGCCTAGAAAGTAATAACAACAGTTAGCATTTAGTGAGTACTTACTATGTGCCAGTTATTGGGCTGTGTGCTTTACATAGCTTGGTTCATGTAATCCTCAAGAGTACCCAACGAAGGCAGTACTATCTATCACTATCATTATTACCATCATTATTCTCATATTGCAGGAAGAAGAAACTGACACTTAGCGAGGGCAAGTAAGGTGCCAAGGCCACGCAGCTATCAAGAGGAAGAACTGAAATTTGAATCCATGCAGTCTGACTCCAGGGCCATAGCTCCCAAGTGCTCAGGTGTATGAACACTATGGAAATGTAAAGATGGGTGGGTATTGTTTAGAAATGTAGGCTTTCGTGGCGATAATTAGGATCCACGCTATTTCCCTGTTGAACCATCAGAATGGCTTGGTGTGCTTAGAGAATCTTGAGCTCATATGTATGTATTACTTTTTTTTTTAACTCTGGAATTACCTCCAGGTGACTAATAATCAAATTTTGTTCTAGCTCATTTTGCAGTTACAGATATTGGGAATGCAGGGACCTGAATAAGTACTGATGAGCCTCACTTTCACTATGCTGCTGGCTGAGGCTGTTACATGTACAGCCCTAATGCCAATTACAAGGGTGGAGCAGGGAAGCTGAAGGTCACTGGATTTTCAATCCAGGGAAATTGGGGAGTACTTCTGCCTGGGCTGTGGCCACAGCCATCAAGAAACTTATCTAAAGGGCCTAGCGCATTTATTTTTACCTAATTATAGCAATCAACTGGCATTTTCAAAGGGCTACAATTATTTAGTCAGCAGCCTGGGAACTCACAGCACCTGATACAAATAAGTTGAATATATTACTATGTATTCTTCTTGATTAAAGCTTTGGTGATAGGGAAGTTCCAGAACCGTTTGAAGGAGCGCATGTTTCTGCTGGAGCAGTGGTTCTTAACCTACTTCGGTTCACAAGTCCAAGAATGTGATGAACAGTTCCAGATTCTTTCCTTGGAAAACGCACACAGACAGACACTTGAACGACTTTGTATATAATCTTGAGGAGGAGTGTAAATCTTCTTGAAGCATATGCAAAGACTCCTGCTTAGAGTGTCAGCAATGTCAGGCTGAATTCAGCAAGTGGGGCAAAGGTGTTATCACCTAGTACATTTTCTCATCCAAATTTTTACCAAAATTTGTTAATTGAAAGAACAAAATACCAATTAGAACTTTGATTCATATTCAATATGATCTGTAAAAACAAAAGAACATTTTATCCTGTAATATCACTCAACAATACTTCTGTTAAAAATGCTCAATCGGATTACAAGATTCTTGACTCCCTTTGTATTTCCTGCTACTCAAAGTGTGGTCCGTGGGGCAGCAGCATCAGCAACACCTGGGACTTTGATAGAACCATAGAATCCCAGGCTGGCATTTTACAAGATTCCCAGGTGATGTATATACAGTTGTCCCTCAGTATCCACAGGGTGTTGATTCCAGGACCCCCTTTGATACCAAACTCCACGTATGCTCAAGTCCCTGATATAAAATGCCATTGTGTTTGCATATAACTTACATACACCCTCCATATACTTTCAATCACCTCTAGATTACCCATAGTACCTAATACAATGCAAATACTATGTAAGTGGTTAGAGTGCATTGTTTTTTAAATTTGTATTATTTTAATTGTTATATTGCTATGTTTCAATGCTTTTATTAAATGACTATTTTAGATCCATGATTGGTTGAATCGATGGATGTGGAACCTGTGGATATGGAGGGCTGACTACATACACATTGCGTTCGAGAAGCACTGACGTACACAGTAGAGACATCAGAGCATAAAGAAGCAGTGAGATGTGGTAGAATGAGGATCTGGGCCCAGAGCCAAGCTCTGCCATTTGCTAGCACCTGACCTTGGGCACATCCTTCAACCTCTCTAAAGATGTTTTGCAACTCCAGCAGCACTTGAAATCGTTCTTATGCCTAAGTTACATTAATAATAGCCATTTGACAAATAGTACTATTCTATTAAGATTTTTATTCCATCTTAGCATTTGTCATGTGTCAGTGCTTAGTAAACTAAAAAAAACTTCCTACAGAGGTAAAGGGAAGGAAAGGAGAGGGAGCAGTGTGCAATTACTCTACATGGAGTGAGTGGCCCAGATGGCTCACAGGACTTCTACATGCCAAGTTAGGGGTCTGAGGCTCTACTGACCATCTCTCAAATGTATGCCTCTGGGCACAAAGGGGAGGACTGAAGCAAAGGCTTGGGGTATGATTTCAAATGCCAGGGAGATAACATTGTTCATGAAGTCCAACACAGTTCTTCCCAGCCTGGGAGATACCCACCCAAGAGCCGGGTGGCAGTGGGGAAGGAGGAGGGTACACTAGGCCAAGACGGTCCGACTAAAGCCGAGAAAGACACGGGTGGAAAAGAGAAAAGATAGTGTTAAGGTCTATCAAATGTCACCACCAAAGAGGATTTCTATTTACTATAGGCTTATAGGTTGCTGTGTTTCCTAACTATGTAATTCTGAGCCTAATTTCCAAATGGTAAGGGACAAAGCCAGGCCCAGACCTTAGGCCTTTACCCTGCAAAGCGAGTGCTTTTCCCAGGAGCTTCATTCAGACCTCGCCAATGACCTAGATTCTCTATTTAATGTTCTTGGGACTCCATGTAAAGTGGGGCTGTTCAAATATACCTCTGGCACCCAGCAAACCAAAACTGGAGTGCTTTTGAGGGAATCACAGGTGACACTGTGAAGTTTATTTTGAGGCTATGGCATCACAATATAGTCACGATGGCTTTCAAACTTTTTTTAAAAAAAACTATTTTTGTAATGTAAAACATTATTAGGAAAGTCACGTACTTCATTTTAAAAGATGACACAGTTTCCAAAGGAATAGAATATGAGGCTAAAAGGCAGGACATCCAGTTTCATGGCAGAAGCAGAATGTTGCCAAGAAAACTAACTGAATGTGTATTTTTTAATTTCACCTCAAGTGCAGCCAACTTTATTTTAGCTATAAAACCAAAACCTCTTCTTTCTTCTTATCACTCAGTTCAAATTCTATCACTAATCCCTTGGGTTTCACTATTTCAATAAACTAAGAAATTAAAATTGTCCTCCTCTAACTCATTACCTTTTACTATCACTGACATTTAATGCAGGGAGCATGCCACCAAGAAGAAAGTAACAATTGCATTACTTTATTTTAAAGTGTTTTCATTAATCTGACCATGTAGATAAAAGAAATTCTTATTTTATTAAATACAATGACTCATTTTTCTAACCTCATTAGAGAAAGCAGTGTTGCATTGTGATAACTGAAGGTGCTTCTCAATAAACTAAAATGACTTTTAAATTCTAAATACTTCCATGGAAATCAGTCTAAAATGCCATATATAGTTACTTCTCTGCCTTCTATAAATTACAATGTATAAAATGATAAAGTATAATGATTAAAATTTGGATTTTTCAGTCATATATATGTTTGTGTGTGTGTATATAAAGTATATGTACATACACACATACTATGTGTCAGGCATTAGATGAGGGCTTTATATACATTTTGTTTCAGGGTCTTTAGGAATATATATTACTGTGCCAGGTTATGATAATATGATGTCCAATGATGACAGTGACATAGAAACAACTATCTGGCACCTGGCTGTACTTGTTAGTTCATTTGTTTCCTCCCCTTGCTATCAACTGCACCTTCTTCCCTATGACACTGGCCTGTGGGTTCTAATCATTGCCTCACATCTGGACTGAATGACTGAGTGCCTACAGTGTATAGTACATGACCTTGAAGAAAACTACTTATACAACTCAGGTGCCTCTTTTTCTTCTATAGGAGCAGAACTCTAATATTGTCACCTAGCAGATCCCCATACTAAATAATTGGAGGAATAACAAACATAAAGAGTTTGTTTGCCTTGAAGGAGGGACAATGTTAAATTCAGTGTTTTGTTCGTATTCCAACGGGCATTTTATGATTGGAAATTTTGATTAAGTTATAATATGAATGTAGGACTGCTGTGTCATGGATAACTAAAGAGAGATTGAAAGCACCATGTGAGCAGGGCAGAAAGACCATATAACCAAATCCAAAGCAATTACTAATAATTCAAAGCATCAGAAGGATTTCAGCAGGATGTGGTCCATCAGGAAAGACTACCTGAAAGAGCTAAGTCTTGAGCTTTGAAGGAACATGAGACTTAAAGGCAGCATTGAGCAAGGTCTAAACAGGAGACAATGAGAAAGTTCACCACATAGAGGTAGAAGGAAGCAACATGACAAAACTATAAGATGGAATTCTACCAGAATGTGGAAAATTTTGGAGATTGAGAGATACCTTTCTCAAGTGACATCCAGACTCTTCCTGAGCTGGGGTAGCCTAAAATCTATAATTGGGGTTGAGCTGGGGGCGCAAAGGGTTCTGGACAGTGTCAAGCAATTCAGAGACTGATGTGGAAGAACAGAAAAACCCTAGCTTTCTTAACAGCTCAGGTGGAGACCTAAAGGCAAAAGTACAGAGTATAGCGTCCAAAAGGCCTGGGTTCTGGTCCTGGCTTAGCCAATCACTGTCTGTATAGCCTTTAAGTATATAATTAAACCTCTCTGTATCTGAGTTTCCCCATCTATAAAATGGTGATAGTAATGGCACCTACCTCACAGGGTTGATGTGAAGATTTAGTGAAAGAGAACATATAGAGTACTTAGCGCGGTGCGAGTCACATAATAAGCACTGGATAAATAGGGTAGTATTTATTATTCAGAGTTTAGGGATATAACCTGGGTTTCTAGACATGCAAAAAAACAGGGAAGGCAGCTCCAGGAATAGGGGATATGCAAGAAAATGTGGATGTGAGAACTTTTGCTCTATACAGATGTTCACCACCTCCCTCTGCCCTCTTCCATTTATAATCCTGGTAACATATGTTTCCATTCTCACCACTTGGGACCTGGGGTGATTGGATTCACTGTATGCTCTCAGACAAGTCACTTTAATTCTGTTATTTCTGCTACTAAATATCACCTTAACCATGATGTTTTTAGTTTGAGTGAGTAAGCGCTCTAAATGGCTTAACATTTTCCCAATAGTTAAGAAAATAAAATGTTTTCTAGATACTTCTACTAACTACTAGGTTGGAAAAAAGGTGTCCTTTTTATGTGCTCTCCTTATCAACTTAGGGTAAATATATATAAGCTGCTCTGCATTTTAATAAGCTGAAGAATTAGCACTTAAAGAGCCAAACAGTGTAAATTCAGTCTGACATCTCAAATATGTATTAACAACTTCTGCTTCTGACCATGATGAAATAAAAGGAATCAGATTAAACAACTAGAAAACTTCACAAAGTGTATGAAAAAATGACTTTCAGACATTAGACAATGAGAACAAATGAAGCACCCATAAAACTGCCCTAGCTTACTGTCTGGAGAGGGTTTCCATGCTTCAGTGCAAGGAGGGGGAATCCAAATGGAGGCCAGTCATTTCTCTGTCTTGAGAAGACAGATCTGGGTATAGGAAGGCCAAAGCAGTTTTGTGGGAAAAAGTACCAGAGAGAAGAAAGCTGCATAGGAGAAAGCTCCAGAGGTCTTGATATGGATTCCCTCGTGTGTTGGGCTGAGTACTGATCTGCACATGTGTGGGAGAAAACTACTCCAGACCAAGGAAATAACTGTTAATAAAAAAAGGCAGGAAGATCAATCCCTAAAGGCTCACGAAGGGACAGGAATAGTTTGTGTTCCCACCAGCAAAGAGGAAATATATTGTAATATATTATGCATTAAGCAGAGCTCTCAAAAGTGTATTGTCTCAGTAGTGAAATAAAATTAGTCCTAGGCAAAGGCTATACTCATGCTACCATAATAAAGCATAAAATCAAGCCTCAAAAGGATAAAACTGATTCCAGTTAACTGCTTCCCAGTTCAAAGTTAAATAACAGTTAAAGGAATACAACAAAATATAGCACCCAACAATATAAAATTGATAATGTCCATATATAATCAAAAATCATCAGACATGCAAAGAATCAGAGAGATACAACTCTTAAGGAGAAAAATCAATCAACAGAAACAAATTCAGATGACACAAATTATAGACTTAGCATATAAGAGCACCAAAATAATCATTATAAATCTACTCCATTTAATGAGGAAGCCAGAGGAAAGATTGGGCATGTTACGTAGAAACATGGAGGATATAGGAAAGACCCAAATCAAACATCTAGAGATGAAAAATATCTGAAATGAAAAACATATAGGCTGGGTTTCTAGTATACTAGATTCTGCAGAAAAAAAAGATGAGTGAACTTGAAGACATAGCAATAGAAACTACACAAAGTGAAACACACAGAGATAAAAGACAGGGGAAAAAAAGAACAGAGCATCAATTAGCTATGGGAAAATACCAAGGGGTCTAATGAAGTTCTAGAATACTTGAATAAATAAGAACCAAGTTTTGCAAATTTTATGAATATTATAAATGTACAAGTCTAAAAATTTCAATGGACCCTAAGCAGTAAAATAAATGGAGAAAAACCACATCATGGAACATCATAATCTAAGTATTGAAAAATGAGGAAGTTGTTCAAAAGAACAAAGATAAGGTTGGGCACGGTGGCTCATGCCTATAATCCTAGCATTTTGAGAGGCAAAGGCAGGAGGATTCCTTGAGGCCAGGAGTTCAAGACTAGCCAGAGAAAGCATGAGACCCCATCTCTACAAAAAAAAAATAGGAAAATTAGCTGGGCATGGTGACACACACCTGTAGTCCCAGCTACTTGGGAGGCTGAGGCAGGAGGATCGCTTGAGCCCGGGAGTTTGAGGTTGCAGTGAGTTATGATGACACCACTGCACCCTAGGCTGGGTGACAGAGTGAGACCCTGTCTCAAAAAGAAAAAGAACAAAGATAAAAATGACAGTATACTTCTCACCAGAATCTATGCAAGCCAAAAAACAATGATGTGACATCTTTGAAGTGCTGAAATAAAAAAACCGACACCTAATAATTCTATTCCCAGAAAAAAAAAGTCTTTCAATAATGAGGTGAAATAAAGGAGTAGTCTGAGAGAATTCATTGCCAGAAGGCTGGCTGTTTTGGGACCAGTTATTGTTGGTACAAAGAAATGCTATTGATTTTTATCAACTGCTGCATTTTCTTATTGGTTTTTATCATTTTTCTGTCTATAACATTTTTATGCAGATGATCATATCAACTACAATAATGATAGTTTTGTATCTTCCCTTTCAATCCTTACACTCACTTCTTTTTCTTTTGTTAAGTGAGAATTCACTGCAAGAAGACTATCACTATAAGAAATAATAAACAAAGTTCTTTCAGCAGAAGGAAAATGATACCAGATGGAATGCTAGAGCTATAAAAAAGAATGAAGAGCACTGTAAATGATAAATATGTGAGTAAATACTAAATATCTGTTTCCCATTTTTAAAATCTCTTTAAAAGATAACTTTAAGGAGAAAATAAATATTTACTATATGAGGAAAAATTATGAAAAAATAGCACAAAGACTGGGAGAAAGAAAGTTAAAATATATTTTTATAAGGTCTTCACACTGCATGGGAAATGGTATATTATTATTTCAAGGTAGAATGTTAAAAGTTAGAAAGATGTTATGGTAGGCAGCCTCTAAGATGGCTTCCAATGATCCACACCCTCTGTTACTCATGCCCTTGTGTAATGCCCTCCCTTTGAATGTATGCTTGATATAATGACTCACTTCTAACAAATAAAATAAAGCAAAAGTACTGGGATGTAACTTCCAAGATTATGGTACAAAAAAAAAAAAAAAGACTCTGGCTTCTCTCTTGCTATCTCCCACTTACTCTGATGAAAGCAGCTGCCATGTGGTAAACTGCCCTTGTAGAGCTCCATGGGGCAAGGAACTGAGGGGGGCTTCTGGCCAACAGTCAGTGAGGAACTGAGGCCCTCAGTCCAACAAACTGCAAGAAACTGAATCCTGCCGACAATCACATAAGTGAACTTGGAAGTGTATCTTCCCTCAATCAAGCTTTCAGATGAGACGACTGCAGCCCCAGCCAACATGTTGATTGCAGCCTTGTGAGAACTCTTGAGCCAGAGAACCGAGCTAAGCCATGTCTGAATCCCAGCTCTCATAAAGTGCAAGATTATAAATGTTTGTGATGTTAAGCCACTAAATTTGGGGGTAAGTTGCTATGCAGCAATGCATGACAAATATAGTTATATTGGACATACTAGAATAACCACGAGAAGAAAAATACAAAATAAAGAGTATTACTAATGAGCCTATATAGATAAAATGGAATCTTAAAAATACTCAAGTATTCCAAAGCAAGAAAAGAGTTGAAAAGGCTGGGCACAGTGGCTCAAGCCTGTAATCCTAGCACTCTGGGAGACAGAGGCGGGAGGATCGCTCGAGGTCAGGAGTTCGAGATCAGTCTGAACAAAAGCGAGACCTGTCTCTATTAAAAATAGAAAGAAATTAGCTGGACAACTAAAAATATATATAGAAAAAGTTAGCCGGGCATGGTGGCACATGCCTGTAGTCCCAGCTACTCGGGAGGCTGAGGCAGGAGAATGGCTTGGGCCCAGGAGTTTGAGGTTGCTGTGAGCTAGGCTGATACCATGGCACTCTAGCCCGGGCAACGGAGTGAGACTCTGTCTAAAAAAAAAAAAAAAATTAAAAAGAACCAAACATTTATTGAGCGTCAACCATAATAAAGACAGGGAGTCAAGTGCTAAGAATATAAAGTCCCTGACTGGACTTAAACAATTTCACACTCCTAGTCAAGGGCAGGGATTTAGTTAGAAAAGTACACAGAGGAAAACAAGTCTAAGCATGGCACACACACATCCTATGCCTTGGTGGTTTCAGGGCAGAACAGTCTCTCAAGTACAGGGGAAACCAGGGAAGCAGATTTGAGATGGGCCTTGAAGAATAGCAAAATTTTCAGCACACAGAGATGTGGGAGAAAGGTAAAATATTCCAAGCAGGGAGTACACAAAATCAAAGGCTGAGTCGAGAAGGCTAAAGGGATATGTTGAAGAAAAAAGTCAGAGGACAGAAGGCCAGAGAGTTTATAGGAGACCCAGAACCCTGCCTTGTAACAGAAATCTAAAGAGAAGGTGGTATAAAGGAGTGTGAGGCTATAAGACTAAATGCTACTGAAGGAGCAAGGAGAGCACTGAAAACAAGCCACTGGAACTGACTGAGGGACAAGCACAGCCTAATGCAGGAATGGTATCAATTTGCACACATCCCTACTACCAGGCCAGTAACAGATATCGCTAATTAATGACAACACTGAGACTGCACATGGCCTCGGCTTCTTTCTAAACACAACGTTTCAGGCAGCTACTACCAAAACATCAGAATTGGCACAGGAGATGAAATGCATTTGTCAGCTGTGGCCTGATAATTTAAGAAGTCTGGTCCGTGGGGGATAAAGGATGTAAAGAGCTTATTTTTTCCAACTATTAAGGAGGCTCATTATATGTAGGGGTGAAAAACAAGGAAAATCCTGCTCTAACTGAGAAGTTTGTAGTCTTTCCAAAATCATCAATATCTTATGGGGATAAAGTGGATCAGGCTTCAAGAAGGAAGTCTACAACTTCCAAAGCAGCAGGACCACCTAAGTTCATCCTGATGATCAATAGGTTAAAAAGAGGGAGAACTGACTTTCTCAACCTAATAAAGAAAAACCCACAGCTAACATCACACTTCATGGTGAAGGAGTGAATACTTTCCCCTTGAGATTAGAAACAAAATAAGGATGTTCGTTTTAGCCACTTTTGTTCAACATTCTACTGGAAGTTTTAGAAAGGGCAATTAGGCAAGATAATGAAATAAAAGCACCCCAACTGGAAAGAAAGAAGTAAAACTATTTGCAGATAACATGATCTTGCATACAGAAAATCTTACGAAATATACTAAAAATTTATTAGAACTAATAAACAAGTTCATTAAGGTTGCAGGATACATGATCGATATACAAAAATCATTTGTATTTCTACATAGTAGTAATTAGAAAATCAAAAATGAAATTAAGAAATTCATTCCATTTATAATAGCATCACCAAAAATAAAATACTTAGGAATAAATTTAATAAAAGGAGTACAAAATTTATACTCTGAAAACTAAAATACATTGTAGAAAGAAATTAAAAAGGACCTAAATTAATGGGAAGACATCCCCTGTTCAAGAATCAGAAGACTTAATATTGTTAAGATGACAATACTCCCCAAATTGATCTACAGATTCAATGTAATCCCTATTAAAATCTTAGCTTTCTTTGCAGAAATCAGTGAGTTGATCCTAAAATTCGTATGAAAAAATAAGAGAACCAGGATATCTAAGGCAATCATGAAAAAGAACAAAGTTAGAAGACTTACCTCTCAATTTGAAAACATTAGTCAAGACAATAAGATACTGGCATAAGGACAGACATACAGATCAATAGAATTGAGAGTCCAGAAGTTAAGTCACATTTACAGTCAATTATTTTCCACAAGGGTGCTGAAACAGCAGGACAAAATTCGGTGGAAAAACAACAGCATTTTTTTACATCATAATATCAATTTTTATTAGGTAGGACTGCGACAATTATTTTGCAGTAGAAAAATATGACTGTTTTCATGCTAATATTTCAAAACCTACATGTTTTCTTAAAAGATACTCAAAAAATATTTTTATCACAATTCTGCTACCTGCTTTTAAAAAATTACTGTATATTTTATGTCATAATGATTGATATGTTCATTTTATAAATTAGTCATAGCATACAATGTTTTCATCCATATGTACAAATTAAAGATTGTGCAGCAAGCACCCATGTTGTCATGGCCCAAGTATAACTACAGGACACTGGTCACTGCCCTGAAGCCATCAGTTCCTTCCAGCCGATAACATCCCGTCACTCACCTAGAGGTCTCCACTTCTTGACGTCTGTGGTCATTATCTCCTTCTTGCTGTAGATTCACCACCTAATATACTTTAGATTCTCCTGTTTATGACCTTTATATAAATGGAGTCAAACTTTATATATTTTTTGTGATTTACCCTTCTCAGTTAATATCATGACAGTTAGCCTTATATGTTGCTTGAGCTTATTCATCTTCACTGTTGTTTAGCATTCCATTCTGTTAATATGAATAAATCACAAATTGTCCACAGTCTTATTGATAAACATTTTCTGGATTTTTCTATTACAAGCTATGAATATTCTTGTTGTGTGTCTCAGTCCAATATCTAAGGTCTATAGCTGAGAGGGTCATTGCTGGGGCATAAGACTATACATCGCTTCAACTTTATTAGATAATACCAAACTGTTTTCCAACCTCCTTGTACCAACTTACACTCCCACAGAAGTAAGTAAGACTCCATTCCCACAGTATCAAGGCTCAGTGCATTGGACATTTTCATTCTTGCCAATCTTATGTTATAATGGTATCTCAATGTGATTTTAATTTGCATTTTTGATTAGCAATGAGGCTGAATACATTTTTGTTTATTACCCATTTAGATTTCTCCTTTTGTATAATACTTAATGGCATTTCCCATATTTTTTCTTTTTTTCCCAGCTATAGTTATCTACGTATTCTGAACATTCAATAATACTGTGTTTTGTTTTTGCATATATCTTCTTCCATTTTATGCCTTGTCTTGTCATTATCCTTATATCATTTGATGAACAAAATTATTTCACTACAATGAAGTTGAATATATGAACTTTTCCTTTACAAATGCTTTTATGGCTTAAGAAGTTATTTTCTACCCTGAGGTCATGGAGACACTCTCCAATATTATCTTCAAAGGGCTTTTAAGTTTTGCTTTTCACATTGAGGTTTTTAATAAATCTGCAAATTTTTTTGTGTATGATAAGGTAGTAATCTGCCATCAAATTGTTCTACCATCTTTATTGAAAAGTTTCTCCTTTAACCACAAATGTGCAATTTCTCCCCTGAAGTATGTCAAAATCCATGAATTCCTAAATCTTTTTATCAAATTCTGTTACACTGGTCTAGACAACTACTCCAGCACTAATACAAAGTCTTATTTATTATAGTTTGAGATTTGGAAAGGCAAATATGCCCATTTTTGTTGTTGTTGTTTTTTTGTTGTCGTTGTTTTCTGTCTCTTTTTAGCTCTTTCCATTACCCTACAAATTTAAGAATCAGCTTAACAAATCCCACAAAAAATAGTTGGGGCTTTGACTGTGATTACATCGGATCTGTGGATAGATTGGGGGAGAATTACCTTTTTCATAATATCAAATCCACTAGTCTACAGAGGCAGTTTATCTGTCGACTTAGGTACGTCATCTTTAATGTTTCTCAATAAAATTTTATAAACTACAGACAGGTCTTATATAGCTTTGGTTAAATTTTTCCTAAGAACTTAATGGCTTTTGATGCCATTGCAAATGACATCTTTTTCTAAATTTTGTTTGTATGTAAATACAATTGATTTTTGTACCAAGTTTATATCCAACAACTTCTTAACTATTATTAATTCTAAATCTTTATTGTAGATTCTTATGGATTTTCTATTTGTACAATAATATCTATGCAACATAAAAGTTTTGGGTTTTTGCTCAATACTTACATCTTTTTTTGCTTTCCTATGCTATTTAGATTTGCACTAAATTATTAAATAGGGACTAACTAAAAGTATCCTTGTCCTGTCCCTTTCTGAAACGTCCTCTGATAACTCCCTAAATTTATCAGCCGAACCAAGACCTAGAAATTCTGAGCAACAGACACAGCTGTGACATAATTTGTGCCACTCTTCCCTAGCTACTGAGCCTTCTGCTTTACCCATAATATAATCCATTAACTCTCCAGTAGATGCCTCTGCTATGATAAAATACTCTGGCCAGTGGGCAAGGTATTGTAAATATAAAAAAAAGGAATCCCATAAATTTCTGTAACTGGATCCAAGTTAATGCTGTTGAAACTAAACAGGTCATCAGAGATGAAGTCCAGATGAAATCTCAGAGCATGGTCATCCCACCACTGTCTCTGAGGCCTGCTTTCCACAACCTTGCATTTGCCCCACTGGAAGTCATGCCATGCATGGCTGATATGGGGTATGGAGGGGACTGCTAAAAATAGTCTTTTTAGCAAATGGTTCTGGTCAAGTGAATATTCACATGCAAAAGGACAAAGTTGGACCCCTACTTCACACTGTATATAAAAAATTAACTCAAAATGGGTCAAAGACAGAAATATAAGAGCTAAAACAATAAAACTCTTAGAAGAAAACATAGCTGTATATCTTCACAACTTTGATGGCTTGTTAGCTATCATACCCAAAACACAAACAACAAAAGAAAAAAATAAAGTGGACATTATCAAAATTTTAAACTTTTATGTTTCAATGAACACCATCAAGAAAGTATAAGAAAACTCACAGAATGGGGGGAAATTTTTACAGATCCTATCATTGACAGGAGACTTGTATCTGGAATATATAAAGAATGATTATAACTTTTTATAACTTAAAGGACAAGTAATCCAATTTAAAAATAGGCAGAGAATTTGAATAGAAATTTCTTTAAAGAAAATATACAAATGGCCAACAAGTAGATGAAAACATGATCAGTATAGCTAGTCATCAGAAAAATGCAAATCAAAACTTTAATAAGCTACCACTTCACACACCTACTAAGATGGCTATGATGAAAAAGATCCATAACGAGTTTTGGAAAAAATGTGGAGAAACTGAAGCCCTCATACATTGCTGGTGGAAATTTAAAATGGTGCAGCCACTTTGGAAAACAGCCTGGCAATCCGTCGAAAAGTTAAATATAGAGTTACCATATGACCTAGAAATTCTACTCCAAGAGAAATGAAAACATATGTCTGCACCAAGAGTGGTACACAAATGTTCACAGCAGCATTATTCATAATAGTCAAAAACTAGAAACAACCCACATGTCCATCAACCAATGAATGTATAAACAAAATGTGGTATATTCTTGCAAGGAAATGTTATTCTACAATAAAATGAAATGAAGTACTAATTGATACTACAACATAGATGAACTAAGAAGTGAGTCGCAAAGGACCACGTATTGCATTATTCCATTTATGGTAAATATGCAGAATACACAAATCTCTAGAGACAGAAAGTAGATTAGTAGTTACCTAGGGCTGTGAGGAATGGGGAGATTGTGGGTGAAGGCTAAGGAGTGAGGGGTTTCTTTTTTGGGAAATGAAAATGCTCTAAAATTGACTGCAGTTTTGAATGTACAACTTTGTAAACATACTAAAAACCATTGAGTTTTACCTTTTAAAAGTGTGAATTGTGTGATATGTGAATTATATATCACAAAAATTGTTTTTCCTAAAAGAGAGAACTAAGAAAGGACTTGAGAGACCTACTCAAGTAGCTGAGTTGTACATGGGTTGCTGGTGCCATTGTTTCCTAAACTAGAAACAGTGGAAGTGTTTCAAAGCCAGGCCCATAGAAGAACCCCACTGGAATCCCACGTCTGGGATTAGGTACTTCCAAGGCCTGCAGTTTGCTGGACCTCACCCAGCATGGAGCCAGTCACCAGCCTGTCTTTTCTGGTTAGAGACAATGGATAGCTACGAGGTGTTATAGCCTGGCTAACATATAAATGTGATTTTCTGCCTGAGCAAATTCTGCTCTAATTAAGTAAAATACTTTTAAATGATTATCAAAACAGGGATACTACTCAGTTGTCTCAAAACATAGAAATGCCAGGATTTTAATGCCTGAGAGTTTCCCAAAGTGGGCTGAACAGGCTCTTGTTTCCTGAATCCAGCACAGAGAGGTTTTTCAACTGTCAACTCTGCATTGATTCAATTCATCTCATGGCCCAGTGGCTACAAACTGGTGTATTTGCCCCAGCTAAAGTGGAATTTGTAATGCAAGACTCTATAGTAGGGCTAAATACAAAGAAGTAAACAAACACAGTGCCTTTATTAAGAACTATTGATTTGAACTCTTTAAAAAAAATACAACTCGAGTTACGGCAAATTTTTTTGCTAACTGCATTTATGAAAATAGAATGCTTTCCGGAGGCTGAGGAAGGTAGAGGGAAGGGGCACACATTGCGAAAATCATTCCTCAAACCATAACAAATTGAAAGCTGTGGTTTAATATATAACCCAGATGGTCAGTTTTGTAATGATTTTACGTTTACAGTATCTTATTTTTTTTCCTAGGGCATTATATTTCACTTGGCAATAGTTTTTATTCTGGTTTCCCTCCAGCTGCTTTTCAGAGGCAAAAATGTATATTACTTCAACTTGTGGTTTAATCTTGGTATACGGAGCATTACATCAGCAGCAATGATTTCTTGTAATCACCTCTGCCCTGTAGCAAGGTCCTTAGGGAGGTAGTATTTCATGCATCATCATTTCACCACCACCAAGAATGGTCATCATTTAAATAGCTACAGTGGTGGTACTAAATGAGGACATCAGACGCTCCCACCCATCCCACTCAAACTCCATTCTTCACTGTATAAAACATGATGATGTGAACGTATTCACATTCACACTACCATTTGCCATCCTGAAATCCTGAAAGCCTTCAAATGTGATTGTGAACCTTATAATAAGATAATTTTATTCTTTTCTAATTCTTGTGAAAACTGGTTGCTATGAATCTAGACTGTCACCAACAGTTTTGGAATTTTAGTTAGGAACAAACTGTAGATCCAAACAAATATAAGGATCCTATTTTTGTAAAATGCTTTCTACTATGTAGCTGGAACAAATAATCTCAGAACAAACTCTTGCTCATCAGTTTTGCGTGGCCAACATTATATATCAAAGAATGTAACCTTGCAAAGAATGATCACCAAAGAGAAAAAAAGAGGGGGGACGGGACAAGGAACTTAGATTTGGGCTCCATTATCTTTTCTCGGTGGGCAATATACAGGGCAACTTATATACACTACTTTGAAGAGCATGATTTTCTTTGAGTCACTACCAAAGAACACCCTGATGATCAACATTACGGAGAATTTGGATTTTGTTAGTGCCTCACAAATCCCATTGATGAAATTACAACTGTGTTAGAAAGGAGGAGAACAGGCATTTTATGCTTATCGCACATAAAGCAGCAAAGTAAAACTTGGCAGAGTCAAAGGCAAGTCAGTTCCCAAGCAGGAAGTAAAATCCTGGCCTGTATTCCTTTGTTCCAGGGCCTAGCCCACACAGGGATGGTTTTATGTTTCTAGTAGTGGTTCTTTGCCTTTGATCCATTTGCCTCTGTAAATAGAAGCCTCTACTAGACACAGGAAAATACTTCTAGGAATCCTGTAGCATGACATATTAAAATCTTAGAGGGGATATATTTGTCAGTGTTTTACCAGTAACCTGGTCTTAGTCTTATGGGCACAAAAAGGCTATTCCTAACTCATTTCCTTTCTACTGCTCCAGGCCCCCTAACCATCCGGATGCATCCTGCTCCTACCAAAAACTCAGCAGACAAGCTTTAAGGGAAGTTTCCTAACTGAGCCTGTGGTACAAACTCTTGAGATAGATACACCAACAAAGTAACAATTGTCCATTGGAAGTTCCATACTGCTATGTGTCGGTCAAAGAATTACCTCTAAAAAAGGGCTTAAGTAAGGGTCTCATCAACAGTCCCCAGGGCGAATCAACCTCAGGGTCTTTGCAACTGCAATCCCCTCAGCCTGGACTTCCTCCAGCTTTTCTATGCCTACTTCCTTCCCATGGTCCCTTGGATTTCAGTTTAAATATAACCTCCTTAGAGCTGCCTTTCCTGAACATCCCCTCTTAAGGAATTCTCTCCTCCTCCCACCACAAAACACTCTACCACATACGTACTGACTAAACATCTTAACTTAGAAAAAAATGTGAATTTTTTGCTTCAATAAGAAAAGTGAACCTTTATGTTTACCCCATTCTGCTCTCCCAAAGGGAGAAAAAGATTAAGGTACCATCATGTTGTTTATGTTTACTTCCTTCCCTGACAGTGTGCTTTTTGTGTGATATCATCACTTTAACAACCCACATATAAATGCTTAAATTGACCAGAGAGTTATGGAATCCATTGCCAATTGCCACCCTCATAATCTATCCACCCTTGAGCAAAGCGAAGAGGGGCCCTCATCTGACAAACACCAAATTATTAATATTTAACTTCTGGCTCTGAAGCCTGTCTGAGTGCAGAACTGAGGGAAATCACAGTCTGCAAAATTTCAGCCTAACCACCAAATGTCACTTAGTATCCTCAACTTGTTTGCATGGTTGTTTACTTAAACTTGTGTGCTTGGCTTTCTTTTTCCTTTAACTAAGTGAAATTAACATCATAGAGCTTGCCCACTCTGTAGACGGAAACTTCCACAAGAGGGAAACTCAGAGGAATGGAAAGGACCATTTTCTAGGCAGCCAAGTTAACAACATTATGGCCCTGACCCGAAGGGCACAGAGCCAGAACTAAGAAGGTTCAACATCTTGATGTGACTAAATCATTGCCTTCTGAATCTCAGTGGACATCCAAAGGGCCTGCTGAGCTGAGCTTGCACTCTCAAATGCAGAGCTAGTGCCAACGTCACTCACAAAAGGAACCAAACAAGTGGGCAGGGTTTTTTGCTCCTTCCTTTTACATTATTTTAAGTATTAACATTTATAAACATTTCTGTGCCAGATTAAAAGTGATCAACAATTTAAAAATTTAGAAAAGTGGCATTGTCTTATTAAATTTTTAAAAGGAAAGATGCATTTTAAAAGGAAAAACTACAACAGACCAAGAAGCAGCCAAGTGAAATTGAGTCTTTGAGGCTCTCCTGTAACCAGCCCGAACTAGAGACAAATTACCCAAAGCAACAGCTAATCCCCACATTAGCCATTGGATTCTTGTCAGACTTGCCCTTTGGGGCCAACCTCAGCTCCTTTTTAGTTTGGCGTTCTCACTAGCAGTGCAGAAAGCGTTGCCATTGGCCATTAGCCCATTGTTGAACGTTAACCCTCTCTGTTACTATAAATACCCAAGGCCCAGTATAAGGCTGATCTCAGGGCTCAGGCTATAGCAACAAGTTATAGTTGAAATCGCCAATGACTTGGAGTTTCTGAGATGTCAGTGACTCAACCTCCCTGGTGAATATGAGCTGCATTAAGCAGTGAAATGATGTTCCTGAAAGCTTCTAGTGACTATCTCTTCAAGACTTATCTTTACATTTAAGTTTTGCTTTGATGTGTAACATTGAATGAGTTAAGTCAGGAACCATGGATGGTCATCTCAGTTTTGTCACTGTCTGCATGATCTTGAGCCAATTGTTTACCCTTCCTGAGCATCAGTTTTCTCATCCACATGATAGAAATGATAGTATTAATAATAACTATAATAATTTTGTTAATGATGATGATGAAATTCACATAAGATAAAATTAACCATTAAAAAAAAATGGAGAGGCTTTTTTGGTGGCAAAAGACTACAGGCACGCACCATCATGCTGTATGCCACTCTCTCTGCCATGTGTGGAAGGCTTAATTCCTTAGGCCTGATTTCCCCTTTGAAATATCAGGATCTCTGAAGATTGTCCAAATTGTCTATTATGGAAGAGCTATATGACAGACACAGGAACAGCCATGACAGCTAGATTTAGCCAAGCCATGATAGCATAGACCCTGAGAGATAGCCTTGTCAGGAGGGCAAAGCTTGTCTTTCTCAGAAAAAAGGCCAGGGCACTGGATGCTAAGAGCCAGTCATCTTTTAAATAGGCCATGAGCAGTTATAATTTCCAAGATGGGAGGCATTTTCCCCCACCCCCTCAAAAAGCCTTCAGAAATGCAGTTCAGTTGGAGCCCCTTTGCTCCCTCCTTGGAATGTGGTCAGACAAGACATACTCTCTCTTACTGGGTGCTCTTCAGTGAAGCCCACCTGGCTTTTCTGTTTCCTCTGAATAAAACCCCACAGTCTGCTAACAGGCAGCCAAACAATCTCCCTAGGCTTAATGGTCCCTATTCTGCATGCAAATGGCAGGGTAGCTCAGAATAAATGCCCTGCTGAGGGCAAGAAAGTCCTTCTGACTCTTCTGATCACATCTTCAGACTGACCCTAGGCTCACACTGTTTCTTTACAGTCAGTCCTTAATTCTTCATGCTAACAGAGGGGAATGATGTCAAGGAGTGTCTAGAAAAAGAGACAATGAAAGGATAATTCATACTGGGTGGCAGACTATGTACAATGATGATTTCACAAAATCACCATCCCAATCAGATTTTCTTTAATGGATCATAAAATAAGTTGCCTTTTCTGGTTTGGCACTGGCAGGGAGTCTTTAATGAGATGTGAGAAATAGGACGAGGGGCTCCTGTGACCGATTCTCCATAGTCAACCCTAGCAGACTAGACCTTTGCAGGACTAGCAGCACATATGACCAAAGGTCAGACTAGCTAATCTCTTAATGCAAGTGCCTAGCATATTCACCTGATCCCATAGGCACAACCATAGTTTAATGTCATAATACAAAATAAAAAGTGAAATGTGATTTTCAAATTAGCTACACCATAAAGTCATATAATCTCTCTGCTCTGACCAAGTCGATTTCCATGATAAAACTTCTAATTTTGGAACTTCTAAGAAGACAGAGAACAGCAGCACTCCACCCTCTGGAGTTTTTCCTGAAGTAAAATAAAATGTAGGTTTCATGTTAGTTATTCCTTGGCACTTACAGGAACTGAAAAACTAAAGAAAATATGAAACTATGGAGAAGAAATATTTTGTGTAGCTTCCCTTTCTTAACTGCCACACACAACCCTCTGATAATGTACCTGAAGGTACAGTTTTTACAACTTTGATCTTCCATTAGCACATTCCTTCAAGTCAAATGCACTTCGTTTTTCCCCTCACTCTTGAGTTTCAAATGGTCATTGGAAATCAAAGCAGAACTGGACGCTCAGGCTACAAAACAGCCATCCAAAGTGTGACTTGCTCAGCTGTTGTTGGGAAGCATTTCAGTGGGCAAATTTCTGTCCTTGGAAGCACTTTTTCCCACTGAACTGAATTAAAGCTGCCTGAACACATTTGAAAACCTGATTTACCTTTTAAGGTTTCATTTGATTGATCTTCCCAGTCTTTCTCTCTAGAGAGACCCAGCTGTAAGCATTAGTCGGCATACGGAAAGCCCTAGAAAAATGAACAAAGAATAACTCCTGTAATGAGTTGCTAAATTAAAGAGGGAAGAAAACGAACTCTACCAAATGTCAACAGAGCTCTGCATTTTCCCCTGAATGAAACCACACTCCAGCGGTGGAAGGCAGATGGTGGGAGACTGGATGAAGACCAAAAAATGACAGGGAAGTAAGAATTCCTGGGATAAACTCAGCCCATCCATCTACTCACCAAGGGAATAGGATGCCTTCCTCTTCTCTCCATCTTCCAAAGTCCAGCCATCTCAGATACAGAAGGTCTCAGCAAGCACAGGGGGTTCCTTTGGTAAGGTAGAAACAAAAATGCCTAATCCTGAAAATGTGTCATGCTCCTGCAGCCACCCCAAGCAGTGTTGCAAGACTGGCTGTATCCTATGTCCAGGACAGGCTCAGCGTCAGTGATGCTTACACCTCAGTGAGAATGTGCACATGCTAACCATCTACCAAATCCGAGCTGAAAGCACAGCAAGAGAAATCGAAATCAGAAGGAAAAAGGAAATGACAGGGCCGGGCGCGGTGGCTCACGCCTGTAATCCTAGCTCTCTGGGAGGCCGAGGCGGGCGGATTGTTTGAGCTCAGGAGTTCGAGACCAGCTTGAGCAAGAGCGAGACCCCGTCTCTACCAAAAAAATAGAAAGAAATTAA
>CAUYSK010101207.1:0-12170 GCA_963575035.1 Avahi laniger
AAAAATATATAGAAAAAATTAGCCGGGCATGGTGACACATGTCTGTAGTCCCAGCTACTCGGGAGGCTGAGGCAGGAGGATCGCTTGAGCCCAGGAGTTTGAGGTTGCTGTGAGCGAGGATGACGCCACAGCACTCTAGCCCGGGCAACACAGTGAGACTCTGTCTCAAAAAAAAAAAATAAATAAAAATAAAATGGGGCTGAGACAATCTGACTGGCAAGAGCTTTGTGGGAAAACAGCGATATGAGTCCATAAAATGTGCGCGTCTCCATGAGTCTCATTAGAAGGAAGAGGCGGTGTGGGCCGCTCCGCATCCGCCCGTTGGGGGGGTATCTGGGATAAACGAGCGTCTGGCACCAGCGGGCGCGGACGCACACTCGGCTCCGGGCCTGGAGGAGCCGCAGTGACGGAGACCCCGGCAGCCAGGCTCACACCCGGATTCTTTCTTTTTTTCCGTTTGAAAACCCTGCAGATGTCACTGATCTGCCACGCAAGAGCTGTGACTCCCTAACTCCACGTAATGTGTAATTATAGCAACACAAGCATAAAATTACCAAGGACAAGGAGCTGCAAAGTAATTACATGATTCTTTGTTACTTGGAGGGCTTTTTTTTTTTTCAAGCTGATTCCATTAAAAGCACCAGTCTGGTGGGTGGGCAGGAAGAGCAGGTGGCCGGAGGACGAGAGGCTGATGGGTGAATTCACATCCCGGGGCTCCGGGTCAGGGGTGTGTACCTGGGCTGATGGGAGAATCTGTGTGTCAATGCAACGTCCTAATGTCCCTCCAAGCCTCCTGGGCAAAGAGTGTCACTGCAGTCCCCTAGGGTG
Source organism: Avahi laniger (assembly GCA_963575035.1). Lineage (NCBI taxonomy): Eukaryota > Metazoa > Chordata > Mammalia > Primates > Indriidae > Avahi > Avahi laniger. Next base: position 829 of record CAUYSK010101207.1, read on the forward strand.
GGGGAGGGTCGGGAGATGGGACAGGAGTTGGGGAGGAGAAGGGGCTGGGGTGGCGTTCCTGGGTGGCTCTGGAGTCGCCACGAAGTTGTGTGATGCAGGGGCCCCCGTCCCACGCCCAACACTGTGCATGACACGGTGCCACGCCACAACACCCACGCCATACACAGCACCGAGCCACGGCTGGGACTCGGCTCCACACTCTGCTCAGCCCACGCCCCAGCCCGCTTCCGCTGCGCTTCACAGCCGTCCCCTAGACCCTTAGGCTGGGCCCCAAAGGCTGACATCACGAGGGGCCTGGGGCTTGCCACCCAGCCTCAGGGACAGAATGGGAGCAGGTAGGGTCCCTGCTCTGACCACCCCCCGGGTGTGTCTGCAGCCCCGTGGACGTGAAGGAGGCGAGCGTCCCCGACCCAGTCCGCACTCTCCCCGTCTGTGGTGCTTAATCGTCTGTGGCATTGTCGTTCCTCTTATCCTCATGGCTCCCCGGTCCTTGCAGCTGCTCTGCCAGTGACAGCCCCGCCGGGGTCCCTGCTGGGCACAGCGTGTGCAGGCTCCAAGCTGCCCCCTGCATCTACCCAGCTCAAGGTTATGCACACAGTCGGTGGCCAATTAAGGTTGACCAGAAGGAGGACTGGACTGAAGTGGGACTTGGCCATAGGAGGCAGGAAGCCCAGTAAGTGGGGCTGTAGTGTCACCCTCTTTCCCCAGCGAGTACCAGGAGAGTGGCTACCCAGAGGCCGTCCCTGTGCCGCTGCGACTGCTGTGCAGAGGCCAACTCATGTGAGTCCTGTCCTCTCGTGGGTCCTCATGCCATCTGTGAAATGAGATTGTCTGCCGCACCCCTCTCCTCCACTCAGCGGCGCCATCATGAATTTGCACGTGTGTAACATAATGTTTCCGCAGGCCTTGGCACAAGGCTTGGCAGCAGTCGGCAGGGAGCCGGAGTAGGAGACTGTCCACGAGCCCTCGTGAGCCGTCCTCAGGGGCAGGTGGGCCACCGGGACTTGCAGAGGCCCTGGGATAGCAGGTGCGAGGGAGCCCGAGACGCCCTGCTTTATGGTGGCTCTGTGTGCCCCAGTCCATCTGGGCTGCTATGAAAAAGGCCACGGACTGGGGGGCTTATAAACAACATAAGTTTATTCCTCAGAGTTCTGGAGGCTGGGAAACCCAAGCTCAGGGTGCTGGCAGACCGGGTGTCTGTGTGAGCCTGTTTTCTGATTCACAGACGGTCGTCTTCTCACTGTGTCCTCGCATGGCAGAAGGGGCAAGGGAGCTCTCTGGGGTTTGTCTTATAAGGGCACTAATCCCATTCGTGGGGGCTCCACCCTCATGACCTAATCACCTCCCAAGGCCCCACCTCCTAACACCATCACCTTGGGGTTAGGATTTCAATGAATAGTTTTAGGGGGACACAAACACTCAGAGATGTTGATTCTTTTTTTTTTTTTTTTTTAATAATAGGCGAACTAGGCTTACACGTGCAGATGTCTGCAGGGCCAGATAATCGCCCCTCGAGGTCCAGCTCTGGCTGCCCTACCTGTGTCCTCACGTGGAGTGAGTTGCCTTCTTTGTGACCTCAGCTCCATTTTGCAGCAGGGTCATGTTGGAGAGTCCGCCAGGAAGCAGCCATGCGCAAAGCTACGTGGTCTTTGGGTGCTTTGTTTCAACATTCTGAGAGCATCTTTCAATGAGATACGCCTACAACTTTTTCCAGGCCAAAATGACTGTATTCTTCCTTCCTCGAGTGGAATTTTGGGGCTTCTGTGTTATATCACATTCCAAATAATTTTCTAAGGAGACTTGGCCTTTCTTTTCTCTTTTGTTTTCCTGTTAATTTTTTTCCCTCCTGCCTGCGGCTGTGCTGTTTTCTGTCCACAGATACTGATTGAGCACGCGGAGCCATTAAAAGGGAAGGTGTCAGACTGGAATCAGAGCCTGGCTTCACCATTTACTAGGCAGTAGTGTTGGATAAATTACCCACTCTGTGCCTCAGTCTTCTCATCTGTTAAATGGGATTGACAACCATATCTGTCTTGTGCCACGCTGGTGGGATTAAGTGGCTTAATCTATATAAAATGCTTAGAATGAGTAGTTGGCACACAGTAAGAAGTAAACAATGACAATAACAACAATAGTGTTGGCTATTATTATTTAGAGTGGCTGGCATGGTACAAGTGGACGTACTTGGTATGATCCTTGACTCCCTGTAGCTTGCCGTGTAGGGTGCCCTCAGCTCACACCTCAGCTGATTGTGATAACATCAGAGCCCTGCTTCCCTGAGCACATGAAAGAGCTGAATCCTAGGAACCTGCTAGGGAATGTGAGTATAAATTGACCATCATTTAATACATTCCACCTACGGCTGGGAGAAACATTAAATTTTAAAATTAATTTTTATTTCATCAAAGTAAAGCATGCACATGGTCTAACGTATTAAATGATACTAGAAATTTTTATCAGGAAAAAAGGAGTTCCCTACCGCCTACTTCTATCCGGTTATCCTCCTCAAAGAATACTTCTAATTCTCTTTCCTGTTTCTTCTAGCATTTAAGCCACATTCCTAAATAAGTATTCTATATCTTAATTCATCAGTGTTGCAGAAGATGAGGATTTTGACCTTCCCTATTTCCCCTCTCCTATCCTTCTATGCTTTGGTTAAGTCACGTTTTTTTAAAATTAAGTCCTTATTCCATACTTTTTAAATTTCAAAATATTAAGGGGATGTTTTAGGTTGTTACATGGGTCACTTTTGTAATGCTTGAGTTTCGGCTATAGGTGTGTCCATCACCCAAATAGTGTGCATTATACCCATTAGGTAGGTTTTTTCCCCTTCCCCTCATCCCCCTTCCCCCCTGGTTGATTTCCACTGAGTTTTACTGCCCTCTGTGCACATATGTGCTCATCAGTTAGTTCCAATTTAATAGTGAGTACATGTGGTGTTTGTCCATTCTTGAGATACTTCACTTAGGAGAATGGTTTCCAGTTCCATCAAGATTGTAGCAAAAGATATTAATTCATCTTTTTTATGGCTGAGTAGTACTCCATGGTGTACATATATAACATTTTACTAATCCACTCATGAATTGATGGGCACTTGGGTTGATTTCACATCTTTGCAATTGTGAATCGTGCTACAATAAACATTCGAGTGCAAGTGTCTTTTTGATGAAAAGTCTTCTTTTCCTCTGAGTAGATACACAGTAGTGGGATTGTTGGATCGAATGGTAGATCTACTTTTAGTTCTTTGAGGAATCTCCATACTGTTTTCCATAAGGGTTGTACTAATTTGCAGTCCCACCAACCATGTATGAGCTTTCCTTTCTCTCTGCATCCACACCAGCATGTATTGTTTCTAGACTTTTTAATAAAAGCCATTCTATCTGAGGTAAGGTGATATCTCATTGTGGTTTTAATTTGTATTTCCCTGCTGATTAATGATGTGAGCATTTTTTGATATGTTTACTGGCCATTAGTCTTTCTTCTTTTGAGAGGGTTCTGTTCATGTCTTTGGTCACTTTTTAATAGGGCTGTTTGTTTTTTTTCTAACCAATGGAACAGAACAGAGAACCCAGTTATAAAACTATCTATCTACAACCAACTGATCTTCAACAAAGCAGACAACAGTGTACACTGGGGAAAAGAAGCCCTATTCAGTAAATGGTGCTGGAAAAATTGGATAGCCACATTCAGAAGAATGAAACAGGATCCCTACCTCTCAGTACTCACAAAAATTAATTCAATACAAATAAAAGATTTAAATCTAAGGCATGAAACTCTAAGAATTCTAGAGGAAAATGCAGGAAAAACTCTTCTAGCTATCGGCCTTGGCAAAGAATTTATGACTAAGACCCCAGTGGAAATCATAGCAACAACAGAAATAAATAAATGGGATTTGATTAAACTATAAAGCTTCTGCACAGCTAAGGAAACAATCAACAGAGCAAATAGACAACCTACAGAATGGGAGAAAATATTTGCAAGCTACACATCCGATAAAGGGCTAATATCCAGAATTTACAAAGAACTCAAGCAAATCAACAAGAAAAAAAAAAAAAGCAAACAACATTATTCCACATTTTTTATTGCAACCCTGTGAAATATTAGCCATTGCTGAGCTAAATGAGGTATCATGACAATATTTTATTTCTTGTTCAACTTTTATTTTTCTTGGAGTTAATGACTATTTCAAGTAAACGTCAGACTACATTGCTCTCAAGTAGCATATGGAATGACATCCAAACTCCTTGCCATGACCTCCAAGGCCTTTTGGGGTTTGACCCCTGCCTGGCTCTCCAACCTCAAGGTCATCCACTTGCTGCCTCACTGGCTTTGCTCTACACACACGGGTCTCTGGCTGGCATATGAATTCTTAAAGTTTTTCTGTCTGTCCTTTCTCCCCATTCACCCCAGCCTTTGAGTTTACTGTTTCTTCTGCCTGGAACATAAATAAGATGCAAACATTTATATAGCTCTTACCATGTGCCAGGCATTGTTCTAATATATTCAGGCCAATTTATGTAGCTTCATGAGGCAGATCATTATGCTGCTGCCTGTAGGAGAAGACCGGCGTGTGGAGAGGTTGTGTCACGTGCCCAGCGTGACACACTGACTACACGGCAGAGCAGGGTTTGATTCCAAACAGTCCAGCTCTGGAGCCCCAGACTGTGAGGGCTCACTGCTCTGCCCGTCTCTGCACCCCCAGTCCTGTCCTGTCACTCAAGCATCTCCCTAGAAAGCCTTCTCTGACCTAAAGAAGCACAATCGCTCACGCTGCCATATTTCCTTTTCTTTCCTGTGTGTTTGTATACATTTACTGCACATTTGTCGATCCATATATATTATGTGGGTTTTTTTAAAAAACAGGTTTTTAAATTTTATGTAAAGGGCATAATACTATTAATATATGCATCATTTTGCCACTTGGATTTGGGCTCAACATTGTTCTTGAAATTGGTATATGTTGAAGAAGTGGCTCTAGTTTAACCTCTGAAGAGCATTCCATTTTATGACTATCCATAAGGCATCTATTGTCTTGTCCATGGACATTCAGATTGTTTCCAGTTTTCTTCTGTCATAAACAACACTGTGATGAACAGTCTTAGACATGTTTCCTTGGAGACATGGGTGAAAGCATCTTTAAATTATATACCCAAGAAAGGGATTTCTGGGTTACAAAGGTAAGAGAATATTCAACTTTACTAAATATTGCCACATTTCTATCCCAGAAAGATTTTTACCAGTTTTTTCTTCCACCAGAAGTTTGTGAGAATTCTTTCTTCTCCACATTAAATGACCAGATTTTGGTTTTGAAAAGATTATTCTGTTTGCAAAGTAAAAAGTGAGTTGTGGGGAGCAGTGGGGGAAACGGGGTACAAGAAGGCATCAGGCGGATGGAAAGTTAAGAACCGGGCCAGGCAAGTTTCCTCGGGTCAAATCTTGCAGTGGAAAACGTTCCCCACAGCATAAAATGCTGCTTTTTCGTGTTTTCTTTGTGTCTGCATTGGGCTAACAAGAACAGAATTATCTGCTTCTCAAGTATTATCAATCAAATAGCAAATTGTGTGGGAAACTAAACTGCTATTCTTTGTAGAAAATTATTATTTATTTTTTATTTAACAAAACTCAAGGCTGAGAGGGTGCTCCATTGTGCTCTTCTGCGATGCTAGTGTTTTCTCTGCGTTGGCTCAGCCCGAGTTGTTTATTATGCGAGTGTTGTACCGCGTATGTGGAACAAATGGAGCCAAGATATCAAATTAATACTGTGATCTGTTTTCCTGTTTTGTTGCCATAACAATCTGTGGCTCTTGAAGCAAAGAGAAAATGAGAATTGTATTAAAGGTGTTTACACCGTGTACACTCCGTCCTGCATTATTATTTACTGCTATTAATAAGTGTATTTAACATTTGCTTAAGGAGAGTTAACTGCTCCTGCTTTTTGCCTTGTGGTTTTTCTGCTCATCCGTCCAATGTGGCTTTGCTTTTGACCTTGACTTTTCTCATTGTTTCGAGCAGGAAGGAAGGAGGAAGTTTGGTAAGATGCTTTTTGACTTCATGGCTCTTTATACTCGTCTCTTTCCTTTTCACCAAAGCCTTAGAGCTCTTTAAAGTCGAGAGTCTTGGTTAGAAACAAAACAGGAGCTGGAGTAAATTTTCCTTCTCTCTTTGTCCCGTTCTTGACCTCTAAACCTGACTAGGTTGTCTAACATCCTTTGGGAGAGATGGAGAGGGGTTGAGGGATAGGAAAAAGACAGGAGAGTTAGAGAAGTTTGAGCCTCAGAAGAAGTGCAGTGGAAATCAATATGGCCAAGGGAGAAACAGGGTGCTGGTCCCCGAATATCTCCGTCCTCTGGCTCTATTCCCAATATCAAGTGCTGAACTGCTCAGAGTCGTCTTTGACTGACACCTTTGCTGCTCCAACCACGACAGGCTGAGCCACAAAGTGGCGGTAATGGTGGGGTGGAAAGTAAGTTGATAAACTTACATGGATGCCCACTTAGGACCTTCTGGGGTTGTAAGGTCTTTGAAGGCAGGTGTTTTTCCTGATCCATTTGTTAGCCTGCAATTTCTAGCATCATGTGGGGCACATGAGAACCTGACGAAGTACTTCATTCACTGGTTGTTCTGGCCATTGTGGTAGCATATTTAAAGGATTTCTTTGTTGTGAGGGAAGATAGGCTTAAAACTGTACAACTCCGGATGAGTTATGCCAATTTCCTAGAGTCTGTGGCTCCAGAGAAAACAGAATGAAAGGGGATATTGTGGACCCTCCTTAGAAGAGTCTTCAGGTGGTGTGTCTATTTTCTTCTTTTTCATCAGGGAAGAACACGGCAGAGGGGGAGGTATGGGACCTTCCACATCAGTGACCCTGTATGTAAAATGATCAGCATCACCGAGGTCTAAGGTGAGGACAGGTTCAACGGTGTCTTACTGTTGTTCTTTCCTGCCGGGGGGACCTCAAGTCAGGTCTAAAGGACAGGGAGGGATGAAAGCCCTTTTTGTGCGAGTCTTCTCTTAACCACAAGAGACTCAAATGTGGGGTGATTCCAGGTGAAAAATGCCCATGGGGAATAAGAAAGAAATCAGCCTGTCTTTCAAGGCCGAAGTTATTTTCTTTCTTAAATTCTTGCACATGGACACACATGCACTCCCATTAAAAGAAAAGATAAAGGGTACTAAAATGGGTGTAGAGGTCCAGGTTAGCACGTGGGTGGTCACAGCGTTATCAAAGGAGGCAGGTGCTTGTGACTATGGCAACTTCAGTCCCAAGGGAGAAGTGTGAAACGGATGCTTATAAAGTAGTGCCATATGCACTACTTCAGTCCAGTCCCCCATTCTGACTATAAGGTTTATATTATAGCATGTTTATTTTTGTGCCAGGCCCTTTACTGGGGTGTAGAGATGTCAAGTAACTTGTCCAGGTTCACACCAAGAATAACTGCCTGACTGCAGAGCACTTTGCAGTTCTGCTTGCTTAAACAAGCACCCATGTGTATGTGATGAGGGAACATTGGGGGCACTGCTGAATTTTATTTAACTGAATTCCCTTGTGTCCACATGGTCTGAATGTGTCCATGATTCAAACACGGTCACAAGAGAGCAGGTTGCAGCACCTGCTCGCAGAAACATGTGCATCCTACCTTATATGATATGTGACAGCTTTACTTGTTCCAAAAAAATACCTGAAAGTATCCAACTCTATGGATTTGGTGGATAAAAGTATGCATCCTTTAAAAAAGTTCATGAAAGGTGTGCATTTTTATTCGTGTGAGAAAATGAATGTAAAATGGTATGTGGAATATTAATGTAATCGCTCACCTCCCAAGGACACCTTTTATCCATGGCACTATTCTGAGAGTACCAGAAGAGGCCCCTGTTTCCCCAAAGTAGAGTTGTTAGGTTAGCAAATAAAAACACAAGATGCTCAGTTCAATCTGAAAATAACGGATAAACATCAAATTAGTTTAAGGATATCCCTTGCAGTACTTGGGACATACTTACACTAAAAATAAAAAAGATTTGTTGTTTTTATGTGACTGGGCATCCTGTATTTTCTCTGACACTTCTAACCCAAAGGAGAGTGAAACCAAAGAACCAAATGCTTGGCTCCTGAGTTTAAGGACGGTGGTCCAGTGTAAAACAGAAATGCTAGAGAGAGCACTTGTTGGATCGGTTTTATTTTTCTGCCTGAGACTGGGAAAAACTCTGAAGAGGGTAAAGGGTAGAGGGGTGGAGCCAGGGAAGAAAGCCACAACGGTGAAGGTGGCTGCTCGCCGCCCCTTTTGGCGCAGCAGGTGGAGGGTGGGACGGGGTAGGTTCCCCCAGCAGCTGGGGGGGAGGCCTGTCCGGAAGCGGCCCCACTCCGTCCCAGAGTGCTGTGCGCGAGCAACCGGATGTCCCAGGGTTCCTCGGGACCTGGCGGCAGAAGCACGCCTGCGCCGTCCTCGAGGGGCGCTGCAGATGCGGTGGGGCCAAGTCCGCCTCAGCTGAGGTTAAGCAGCTCACTGACCGCTCACTGACAAGCAGCACTAGGACACTTCAGACGAAGGGAAAAGGACACCTGACGCGCAGTACCCTACTTCCGGCCTGACTCCAGGTAAGCCCGTCCTACGCGTAGGGCCAGGCCTGCGGAAAGCAGGACAGGTGTTCTGGGCCGAAGCCAGAACACCTGAAAGTGAATGGAGGCGAGGAGAAAACGAGAGTTGAGAGGGGAGGTGGTGAGCGGCGAAGTCGTTTCTCCCCTCGCACCCTGGCGTTCGTGGTGTGGGACGTTGGAACCTACCTCCTTTGACAGTGGCGTTCACCGTGCTGGCGGAGGGAGGCCAGAACGTGTGCCGGTGCCCCATCGAGGGTTTCCCCAGCTCAGGGGTGTCGCAGCTGGTGTTTGAGGCTGGGGTCAGCAAATGGCCGTGGCAGGCACTCCCCCTTCCCCTGCGCCCATGCGGGAGTCTCCAGGCGTCAAGCAGGCTTTCCCATTGACCTGACAGTGAACCGTGTCCTGGGTCGCCACCAAACCACACCTGCCCTCCTGATCTAGGCTTACTTAGCACCAACCGGGGAGCATAACGCTTGGGTCATTTACTGTCTGGCCTCAGGCAGACACTTCATGTCTGAAACCTATTTTTCTCACCTACAAAATGGAAACAATGCCCACTTCATGGGGTCACTGTGAGGAGTAAATGAGACGAAGTGTTAATATAGGGAGCCTGTATAGCTCAGTGCCTGGCACGTAGCAAAGACGCCATTGGGTAGAAGCAATTTATCTTTATGAGAAGGACTCTTCAAGTTTCCAGGTGGAACCGCAGTTGTTTAACTTTTACTGGGATCGTTGCATTTTGGCCTTATATCTTATTGAGGAACGAAAGGCTTCAGTTTATAAGTGGCATTCATTAGGAATTTTTTGGAGCAAAGAGCCCATACAGGTTGTGAGAATCATAGCAGGTGGCAGGTGTGGCCTGAGAGGAGCAAGGTGGCACAACACTAGGCACTGGTCTGGGCCCTGCTCCTGGCACAGGCTGATGCCCTAGTGTCTCTACCAGTTGGCGAGGAGATGCCTGGGTGCTGGGAGCTGGTAGTCAGAACAACAGCCAGCAGTGTATTTCAGTGTCACACTGCAGCCAGCAGATGTCTATTCTTGGCTGGGACAATTAGCCTCAAAGTGGAACGTCAGAAGGCAAAGAACAGGGCCTTCAGGCAGGGGCAGGCATGACTCGTGCATTTGGGATGGTTTTCAGCTGCAAAAGAGGGAAGGCAGCTAATTAAATGAGCTAATGCTACCTGGCGATTCAGCTGATCCAGGTGAGGATAGATAGAGTCATAGCTCCAGGTAGGATAAATTTTGTTTTGGTGGTTTCGATGGAGCCATTTTGAAATAGGCAAAAGAAAAAAAAGTTTTGTTTTTATTGTTGTTTTTTTAAACCAAGTAATGTGCACAACAGACATTTCTGACCCTTAACCTGTCCCTGAACTTTCTCCTTATTCCTGGATGCAGTTAGGCCAAGGATGAGATAACGGTATGAAAAGTGTCAGGGATATAGGGTGAGGGAATTTGAGCATAATTGCTGGTAATAAAACGAATGTTGAAAACATACTGGTTAAAACATTTACTATGTCAGTATATTACTGTGTCAGGTGGTCACGTCATATCACAGTTTCATCGGTGCACATGGAACTTGGCAATTCCCTAGCCAGCATGGAAGAGGGAGAAGGGACTAAAACTATCTCATTGGGTAGAAATCCCAGGCTTCTGTCAAGTGAAGAGAGAGAGGAAGGCTCCCCTGGGAGGGCTGGTGGGTAGAGAGCTCACAGTCTGAGTACCCCTCAGTCCGCTGTAGAGCCCCAAAAGGAAAGGTCCCATTCCCTGCAGATGCCTCCGGGTGGTGGCTAAATTTGTCTCTCTCGGCAGCCGGCAGCTGAGAGGGCAGCTGAGGGTAGGGAAGGGGAGAATGAAGCGATATGGTGCCTGCCTGTCGGCTCCGGTCTGTGGAGTGGGAGGTGTCCCTAGGGAGCTGGGCACCTGGTGCCCTGTCCACAAGCGGCTCACTGCTCACTGGCAGCAGCCGTCTCTGGGCTGGTGTTAGCAGGTCTCTCCAGCAGCTAAGGAGCCCACCAGCAGTCCAAGATGCAAGGGAGGGGAATTTTTTTTTTTTTTATTACAACCACAACTAGCATTTATTGAGTACTTTGTTTCTGACACTGTTTTGTCCTTTATATTCATCACTTCTTTTTTTTTTTTATTTCAGCATATTATGGGGGTACAGATGTTTAGGTTACGTATGTTGTCCTTACCCCTCCCCACGTCAGGGCTTCAAGTGTGTCCATCCCCCAGATGGTGTGCATTGCACTCATTATGTATGCATATACTCATCCCCTCCTCCCTCCTGCCCTACACCCAATAAATACTGTTCTTATATGTGCACTTAGGTGTTGATCAGTGAAACCAATTTGCTGGTGAGTATATGTGGTGCTTATTTTTCCATTCTTGGGATACTTCACTTAGTAGAATGGGTTCCAGCTCTATCCAGGAAAATACAAGAGGTGCTAGGTCACCATCGCTATAGCTGAATAGTACTCCATGGTATACATATACCACATTTTATTAATCCACTCATGTATTGATGGGCACTTGGGTTGTTTCCACATCTTTGCAATTGTGAATTGTGCTGCTATGAACATTAGAGTGCAGGTGCCTTTTTTATAGATTGACTTTTGTTCTTTTGGGTAGATGCCCAGTAATGGGATTGCTGGATCAAATGGTAGTTCTACTTGTATCTCTTTAAGGTATCTCCATATTGCTTTCCACAGAGGTTGCACTGGTTTGCAGTCCCGCCAGCAGTGTATGAGTG
>CAUYSK010101211.1:0-12940 GCA_963575035.1 Avahi laniger
ATGTTTAATAGACATGCTGGGTCAATGCAAAATGGTTTGTACCATTTCCCAGTTAATTGATATAATAAAGATTTGAATGAAAACTCTAGAAACGAGTTTCAGCTTCAACAATTATTCTTTTTCTTTCTTCATTCACATTTACCATAGCAAACTGCTAGAAAAGTAATTAATACCGGCCCATAAATCTGGCTTAAGTTTGTTTTTGGAAGATTAAAAATATTTGCATGCTACATATCCAATAAAGGGCTAATAACTATTATCTGTATAGAACTCAGGAAAATTGACAAGAAAAAAATCAAACAACACCATTAAAAAGTGGGAAAAGGACATGAATAGAAACTTTTCAAAAGAAGACAGACTAATAGCCAACAAACATATGAAAAATTGTTCAACATCTGTAATTATCAAGGAAACGCAAATCAAAACCATAATGAGGTATCATTTATCTCCAGTGAGAATGGCTTTTATCAAAAAGTCCCTAAACAACAAACGTTGGCGTGGATGCAGAGAGACAGGAACACTCATACACTGTTGGTGGGACTGCAAATTAGTACAACCTCTATGGAAGGTACTATGAAGATACCTCAAAGAACTAAAAGTAGAATTATCATTTGTTCCAGCAATCCCTCTACTGGGTATTACCCAAAGGAAAAAAAAGACATTCTATAATACAGACATCTGCATTTGAATGTTTACAGAAGCACAATTCACTATTACGAAGATGTGGAAACAACCCAAGTGCTCATCAGCATATAAGTGGATTAATAAAATGTGGTATATGTATACCATGGAGTTCTACTCAGCCACAAAAAACAATGGTGAACTAATAATACCTCCTACATTATCCTGGATGGAGCTGGAGCCCATTCTTTGAAGTGAAGTATCACAAGAATGGAAAAAGAAGCACCATATGTACTCACCATTAAATTCACACTAACTGATCAACACTTATGTGCACATATGGAAGTAACATTTGCTGGGTGTCATGCAGGTGGGAGGTTGGGGAGAGTGGATGGGTAAATTCATACCTAATGGGTGTGGTTCGCACTGTCTGGGGGATAGGCATGCCTGTAGCTCTGACTTGGGCAGTGCAAAGGCAATATATGTAATCAAAGTTTTTGCACCCCTGTAATATCTGTAATGAAATAATAAAAAAAGGAAACTAAATATTAATGTATAAGGACTTGCGTAGATACTGATACAGCCATAGGGTGAAGATAATACAAGAAAAAAATATATCTATATACAAAGGAGTAAAATGATAATGTTGTAAGCATGGTTGTCAGATTTTCTTTTTAGACTATGTCATAGTGAAATTGACTTTCATTTACTAAGATAGTGAGGGTAGGAAGACAATTTATACATACATAGGAATAGTAGTGAAACTTGGTATGAATTAAAAGTGTTGGTATATATTATCACAAATTAACAATAGAAAATTAACTGTATTGATGTTCACATAAAATTTAGTAAAGGGAATATTTAACTGGAGATCCAACAGTGTTTTTATTCCTCTTTCCTGTGATAAATTTTGCCATATTGATAATTAAAACCTTCAATATAGATAGAATTCCTTGACGAGACATGTGTTTTCAAAAGAAAAATATCCCAGGCAATAGAAAATTAGCTGATAGAAATTCCATATCAAATCCATCTAGCTGATGTGAATTATCATAGCAACAAATGAATCTAGCCTGTCTGCCACTGGTCTTGCAGTCTTGCAAATACTTACAACTGTGACATTTCCCTTCTCCAAGTGAAGCTAATAGTGATTATCATGACATAATTCACATGGCTATAGCATTTTACAGACTGCAAGTAGACACATGAATTATCTATTGTTATTCTTGCAAAAACTCTTGTGAGGCAGGCAGGGTTGATGGCATTATTCCCACTTTGCAGACAAAGAAAATGAGGCTCAGATACTTAATAGACATCCTGACATCATACTGATAATAAATGGTGGAAACAGTATCTCCCTCTTTTTCTAGTCCTATTAATCTTTTTGAAGATATGTGTATGAGAGTTCATCTTTTTCTGCTGTGTAAAACAAATGAATGAATGTGTACATAAAAAAAATTAAATTTAAATTTAAAAAATTAAAAAAGAATTATATAGGAAAAAATAAAGGAGGCATTTCAGTTCAGCAGCATAAGATTATTAGTTTAATTATGTTGGGATAACTGGCTAAAGATTTAGGGGGGAAAACTCATACTCTACAACAAAATTAATTTCAGGTGAATTAAAATTTAACTGTAAAAAATAAAATATTGAAAAAATAAGAGCTAATATTTACTTAATCTTGGAGGGAACAGAAGGACTTTCTATGTATCTCTACAAAGGTAGAAACCATAATGTTTGACAGATCTGACAACATAAAAATTATCAACTTTCACACTAGATACCACCATAAAAATAGAAGGCAAACGCAGAAAATACATATGATAAAGAATTAAGGTCTTTAGTGCATAGAAAACTACTAAATGTTGATAAAAAAAATTAGTGACCCAATGAAAAAGTGGGCTAAAGCAATTTACAAAGGAAATGTAAGTGACCAAAATACATATTAAATATTCAACCTCACTTATGATCTCAAATGCAAATTCAACAAAGGAAATAATGCTATTTGTCTATCAAGTTGACAGTAAGTAAAAATAAGACATCCATAGCCAATGTTGAAAGAAATGAGAAAATAAGCATTTTCATACTCAGCTAGTGAAATTATATGAATCTTTCCTTAAGGTAATTCATCAATATAAATCAGAGACATTATCAACCCACCCTCCAACAACTCAATCCAGAAATTACAGTAATAGTTATTTATCGTAAGGAAATAATTAAATATGTACAAAAGATTTGGCTACAATGTCTTCATCACATCATTAGTTTATAAAAGTAAAAAATTGAAAAATTTAAATGTCCAACGAAAGTAGATTATTTAAATAAATGACAGGATACCCACATAAAAGAATATTTACTAATCAGCTATTGTAAAATGACATTTAATAAGATTTTTGAAATGACATAATTATAGAGATGAAGAATAGATTAAGTGTTGACAGACCTTAGGGATGGGGAAAGGAGAAAGGAGTCTGTGGCTATAAAAAGTACTCTTAGAGATCCTTACAATGAAACAGTTCTGTATTCTGTATCTTGACTGTGGAGGTGTTCGCACAAATCTACACACGTGATAAAAATTCAGAGAACTAAATACACACAAATATACACAAGTACATGTAAAACTGGTGAAATCTAAGTAAGATCAATGGAGAAGGTCAATTTCCTGCTCGTGCTAAAGTTATATAAGATGCTACTTACCACAGGGGAAAACCGCGAGAACATTATACAGGATATACAATGCCTTACGATTAAATGTGAGTCCACAATTATCTCCAAATAAAAAGTTTTCTAAAAAGGACACAGAGGAAGAGTATTTGGTTGATATGGAATGATGTACATGGCATACTGTGAAGTGAAAAACAATAGGTTTCAAATAGCATCTATAATAAGACACATTTTTATAAATAAAAAAAGTACACATACATCCATACACACAAAAAGAGAAAAGGTCTGGAAGTAGATGCATACAAGTGTTAGGTATCACTATTTTTTTAAATGAGCAGGCCCTTGGAGAAAAAAAGCTATTACTATATCCATCTTTTCAATTAAGATGCATGATGCATCCATTGTAAGCGCTAACGGTTGTTGAAGACTGTAGGAACGGAAAGAATAGCCAACCAAACAAAGGCTTCATAAACAGGGCAATAAATCCATACTTGATCTTGAAATTTTAATTTACAAGTGAAGAACACTAAAAAAGACACAAAATTGCAAACCCCAGCACACGCGCGAATATTTCAGTGAGGAAATTATGTATTTTAGGACCAACGAGGAATTCCTTCTGAAACAAATTGTGTCTTAAAATGTGACTAGTCTTTGATCCCATTTCTTGCCAGTACTTTAGCACTGTGATCCCCAATCCCAGGGCCGCGGACTGGTACCGCCGCCCCCGCTCCCACCTCTTCCCTTGTCCATGGAAAAACTGTCTTCATGAAACTCATGAAACTTGGGGGGGGGGGGTTGCGCACAGCAGGAGGTGAGCTGCCACCGAGCCAAGCTTCACCTGTATTTACTTACAGCCACTCCCCATCATTCACATCGCTACCTAAGCTCTGCTTCCCCACCCCCTACCCCCGCCCCCATGGAAAAATTGTCTTCCATGAAACCGTCCCTCTGCCTTGGTGCCAAAAAGGTTGGGGACCGCTGCTTAGCATTTGTGATTCTTTCTTCAGTTTTAAGGGATAAACACAACCAGGTCACTCAGTTCACTTTAATCAAAAGAAGGGTTACAAACTGACACAGATGTCATGATGCTGTCGATAATAAGGAACTGACATCATGAGGCTTTTATAGGCATTAAGATTATAATGTCAGCAGTAGTAACTCTCCAAAATGAAATAACTGCCAACCACAAACCTAGGGCAAACTAATCTAATTGTGACAGTATTTCTTCACTTGGAAGAATCCAACAAGCTCAATCTAATACCTCAGCTTTAGCCAGGTCAACTTCAGTCTTAACTGTTTGACCTAGGTCAAACTTAGCTAAGCCTCAGGCTCCACGTTTCTAAAATGGAAATGATACAATATCCACCACAGAGAAAGTTATTGTGAGAATTAAATAACACAGTTTAAGGGCTGAGCACAGTGATTGGCATATAACGAATACTAGAGAATATTTTTCATGTATTTGACAGTATGTTGTAGGTACTAAAATCAATTTTCTAATTGTCATTTATTTTGCTTACATGGCTCATGCCAAAGTAATACAGTTCATAGAAAATAAGGATTAGAACTCACATCTCAGCGTCTTCCTTATATACCTCATATCCATGTACAAAACTTTATTTCTCTATACTTCAGCTTGTATAAACTGTTCCATGATAATGATTTCAAATCTATATAAAGTAGTATAACAAACGTGTAAATTTGGATCAAAGAAATATGACCCAAAATATTTCACAACAATATAAAATGACTAAAACTGCCACTAACTAATGGCCATTATAACTCAACAAGAACACTGATCTGGACAAAAAGGACATGTGAGAATACCAATCAAAAGAAAAAGAAGACTTTAGTACTTTTTAAAATGTGATAAAAACCAAGTCAGTCAAGTAGTACATTAGCAACTTCAGCTCTTGGTAAAATTCAACATGAAACACTTACATTAAGCACCACAATGGTCAAGCTGCCCCTGGTCTCTTCTTTTATTTGCAAACTATTTAAAAAAAAACAGCCTCAATATGAAAACAAGCTAACTTTCATAATTGTGCTCTGTTAAATCAATATATGTGATAAATTATCATCTTTTTACACTGCCCTTTTATGAAATTAAAAAAGCAAAAAAAATAAGAAATCAATCTTTCAAAGTATCCTCATTTTGTTGGCCAGAATTAAATGTCCCCAAAATGTTTCCAATCTCTGTATACTGTATGTTACAAAATGGGTACTGATGGGTACTATTTTACTTTTAAATCTATTTACATACATAATAGGCACAGCCTAACTTTTCAGTTAAAAGACTTTTCACTGAAACTGAATAGCAGATGATTTAGCATGAGTTAACAGGTCAATTACATGGAATTATAATTGTTTCTGTGCATTGGGATTTTATGTTAAACATTAGAATGTGATGGTGAGCAGCCATATTTGATTTTAATTGCTGTAGCCTGAGTTATCCAAAACATCATGAGAACACTGGAGAAAATGAGAAAATGACATGAGGCATGGGAAATGAAAATGATGCTGCAGAGGGAACTGCAGTAACAGATGCGGCTCTCTCTGAGGGACTGGCTCAAATTTATGATTTACCGAGAAGGGTAAGCATCTCCCAGAGAGTCTTCTCCAGAGTTAGATAACTCTCTTTACTTTTCTAAGTATTGAAAGCAGAAAAGACATGTTCTTCCATCAATAAATGTCTGAAGAAGTACAAAAGCATTTTTCAGAACAACAGAATCTGTAGGCTTTCTTTAGCATTTCTTACACTGACAAGGAAATGTTTCATATTATGCCCCAAATAAGACAAATGCTCAATCTGTTAAAAAAAACTATAAGCAAAACAAATGATAAATAATGCAAGCTGGTGAACAAAATACAAGGGAAAAAAAAAGCCTGTAAACCATCAGTTAAGAAATCTGATAGAGGCCAGGCGTGGTGGCTCACGTTTGTAATCCTAGCTCTCTGGGAGGCCCAGGCGGGCGGATTGTTTAAGCTCAGGAGTTCGAAACCAGCCTGAGCAAGAGCAAGATCCCGTCTCTACCAAAGATAGAAAGAAATTAATTGGACAGCTAAAAATATATAGAAAAAATTAGCCGGGCATGGTGGCACATGCCTGTAGTCCCAGGTACTCGGGAGGCTGAGGTAGTAGAATTGCTTGAGCCCAGGAGTTTGAGGTTGCTGTGAGCTAAGCTGACGCCACGGCACTCGCCCCGAGCAACAGAGTGAGACTCTGTCTCAAAAAAAACAAAATGTTTTGGTTCCAAACCACCAACACTAGTATTTTATAAAGTCAATGGATAATATTAGCAAACAGAGAACCCCAGTCTTCATTTTCCACAGAGTGGTGATCTAACATGTCAAGATCAAGATCCAAAACTAGCAACCTAGAGAAATAACTGAGCACTGACTCCAGCACTGGCCCCCAATCCACTTTATTGAAAATTATCACAATGTTTTGGATGAAAACTACTTTTAAGACTTTATTAACATATAACAGCTTTAACAGTAAACAAATCACAAATTTATACCTCAATGAATTCAGTCCAGTGTGCACATTCCCACATAACCAGCTCCAGATCAGGACATAGAACATTACCAGCTTCCCAGGAGCACCCCCGCCGTCACTGTGGCGGCTCCCAGGCAGGGGTGGGGAACCTGCAGCCTTAAGGCCACATGAGGCCTTCTAGGTCCTTAAGTGCAGCCTTCTGACTGAAACCAAATTTATAGAATAAATCCTTTTATTAAAAAATTGCAAAGATGTGGAAACAACCCAAGTGTCCATCAATACATGAGAGGATTAATAAACTGTGGTATATGTATACCATGGAGTACTATTCAGCTTTAAGAAACAATGGTGATATAGCACCTCTTGTATACTCCTAGAAAGGGCTGGAACACATTCTACTAAGTGAGGTATCCCAAAAATGGAAAGACAAGAACCACATGTACTCACCATCAAATTGGTATTAACTGATCAACACATAAGTGCACATATGAGAATAACATCTATTGGATGTTGGGCAGGGGGAGGAGGGAGCGAGGAGGCGACGGGTATATGCATACACAAAGAATGCAATGTGCACCACCTGAAGGATGGACATATTTGAAACTCTGACTTAGGAGGGGAGCGGGGGGCAAGGGCAACATACGTGACCTAAACATCTGTACCCCCATAATATGCTGAAATAAAAAATAAAATAAAATAAAATAAAATGGGGTGCAGCAGAAAAAGATGAAGCTTTTCTTGCCTCCTTTGGTGCTTAAAAAGAACAATCTAGAAATCAGAAGGCTGCGGGTTCTCTACCCGTTGTTCCCCCAGATAAAATGTAATCACTACCCTGACTTCAAACATTAAGTTGTTTTTGCTTATTCATGAACTTGATAGAAATAGAATTATAAAATGAGTTTATTTATTGTTTATTTCACTCAACTTTGTGAGATTCATCCATATTTTTGCATGTAGTTGTAGTATACAGCAAAGAAAATCAACAGTATTCCATTGCGTGGCTATATCACTATTTATTCAGCCTACTGTTGATGCATATGTGAGTATTTTCCTGTTGTTATAGTCTTATATACCTTCTGGCGACTATGTGATTATATTTAGCCAGATATATACTTAGGACAAGAAATCCTGGGTCTTAGTGCATGGATACGTTCAGCTTTAGTAGATACTATAATACCAACTAGAGTTCCAAACTATATTCTGCCACCGGCAGTGGAAAAGAGTTCTGGTTGCTTTCCATCTTTATCAGAACCTAGTATCTTACATCTTTATTTTGTTCATTCTTCTGTGTGTATAGTATCTCTTTGTAGTTTTAAGTTACATTTCCCTGATGACTAATGAAACTGAGCATCTTTTATATTTATATATCATTTGATTATCTTCTCTTATAAAGTGCCTTTTGAGTTTTTTGCCCATTTTCCACTGGATTACCTATAATTTTTTTTTTATTGATTTGTAGAAATTCTTTATTCTGCAACTATTTTTTCCCCACTTTGTGGACTGTTTTTTAAAAAAAAAAACTTTATCTGTTTGTGTTTTATTTTTAGATCTAGAAGAAAATGGTGATCTCATTTTAGTCTACGTGATTAAAAGGTGTTAAATACATCAATACAACATCTGATGAAGCTGATCATTACTTGAAAATAAAATATTTATGTATAAATCACATAAACATATATTATAGTTTGGGTGTGTATATAATATAACGGGCTAATATTTGCCACAGAAGTTGAGGACTCTGCTGATATTTTCACTGTGACTAAAGGAGATCATTAGACCACATATCTTATTCAAATATTCATTAGAGATGTTGACTGAATCTCCTTCTAGAAATGTAAATTTTGTGTGTATCATTATTTAATCAGGCTGACTAAGGTTGTCTATTACTAAACCACAAAGTAGATGGATAGATTTGTATAATATTTGGTGATTTAAAATGAGTGTACTTAAAACACAGGCCAGTAGCACAACAAAATTCACTTTGGAGGCCTTGGTTGGAATATTCTCAAAGAGACAGGCAGTCATTTGAAACTGAAGTTTTGGAATGCTGTTCAGGAGACACACCACCACCATCACATGAATTTAACAAAAACAAACAAACAAAAAAATACAGCCTCCAAATCAAAAGTCTTCTCTTGATTTACAAATCCAGTGCCTGCCATTCAAACTGCTCTCACATGGATAATTCTCTTTATTGTGCCCCAAGATGAGTAGCAGAGGGGAAAATACATATACACACACAATTGTTCGTGAGTTTCCCAAGCAATACAAGGAAAGTAAACTAGTAAAGAATTAAAATTTTAATTTAAACAAACATTTGGGTGGTAATAAATGTTAACTAATTTATGAATTCACTGTCCACCTGATATAACATTTGTAACTCTGCATGTCTTTTGTCACCAGGAGATGTCCTTAGATGGCTGATGATTTAGCTCTACATCCAACCCCTCAAAATACTAATGATATGTTACTTTAGAGAAAATAAAAAACACTGAGATAACATGACAAGATTTACAATTAAGTTTAACAAGGATTTTTAAATCAAGTCATAAGGAACATATATACTCAGAGTCAACTCCCTACATCTAACTCCTCCATTTCTCCCACCTTACACTGACGTTATATTCTGATTTCTCCATTGTTAGAAGTTGGTTACTTAGTTATCTTAATTTAAATAGTTAGATTAGTTATATTACTCATCAAGTAGTACCAGATTTGTCAGCCTTAAAGTACCTCATTAGTTACCATTTCCATTAAAAATCATCTACTGCTTTCATGGCACAAATGGTAAAATGGTAGTTGCAGTAAGAGTGGGCTACAAGGGAGCTGTCCTCCCATCTCTTCCATGAACTGGGAATTCTTAAAGCACACCCCCAAACCAATGAATAATAACTTTACAAGATTAAAGACTCTCCTGTACTTTGAGAAGGTAAGTCTTAGTTTGATTTGATTAATATTGGGTGTGTGTCCTCAAGAACTTTATTTAGCTACTCACATAAATTATGAAATGTATTTCCCAGAAAGCAGAGTGAAGATTAATTAAGCCAGACATACAAGACCATTTAGGGTAGTTAAGCCAAGAGTCCAGGGCTTCTGGGAGATGTGTCAAGGAAAAAGTAGTAGAGAAATTAAAGACCTTTTTTCTTTATTCCTCATTCTTGGCGGAACAAAGCACCTACCAGAACACAATCCTATTAATTTCCTAGCTGACTTCTTGGGCCCTCCATCCGATTTCCATTAATACTCTAACAGCTGCAGGCTTTTAGTAAGCACATGCTTCTTAATGGAAATGTCACAGATTACAAGACAGGGATCTATTCTCTTTCTTGCTGCATTACATATATTTATTGCTGAATCAAATCAACAGCAAGTTTCTTTTTTAAAAACCTAAATTCTAGTTATCTTTAAGGAATTAGCTTGTGTACACATACACATATACACATGTATAGCCCACTGACCAGAAAAAGGATAAGAAAGCCTCAGTAAATGTAGATGCCATATTTTTTTTTACCATTTTTTAAAAACTTTTTCAAAAATATATTTAATTATCTTAGGAATTATTTATTATTTCAAAAGTGGCATATAGCATTCCACCTTCCAGGAAGATAGAGTAGATATACTTTTCCCTGCTTCTCCTACTAAGTACAACTAAAATCCCAGGGTATTATATAAAATAAATATAAGACTCTAAAAGGTATAGAGAAAAAGGCAGACTGGTTAGGGACCTCAGAACCCAAGGGAGGATCTGGAGGTGAGCTCCACAGATTTTTCTTTTTTCCCCTCATATATTCCATATATTTGGAAATGAAGAAGCCAGCAACCCATAAACACCAATGAGCACACACTAAAAAACACCCCAAATGTCAGCTCTTTAGCCAAAGGACCAGGAAAGGGAGGGCCTAGCAAGATAGAAAACTTTGACAATAAACCCCTTACTCTGGCAAAATAGCATAGAAAAAACTGGCTCTACACACACCAGCAAAATTGAATGGGGAGTCTAGAGTTCCACCTCTGTCAGACTGGAACAAGCCACCCCAACCTCCTGCTGGGGTGATGTTAGAGAAGACTGAGCATAGAGCTGGGAATTTTCATCTTTTCGTCCCCTCAGGGAAGTGACAAACCCTCTTCCACCCCATGGTATTAGTGGAGACCACGTGGAAAGTCTGGGTATCCACTGACACATGGCAGTAATGACCCCTCTCCCCACCCCACCTCTGCTGGTATAGGATCAGAGGAAACCATAAGTGGAGAGTCAGGACTTTTTCCATTGTCCAGTGTTAATGAGGCCACCCTGCATAATGGAGACTATGCAGAGAGCCAAAACCTTAATAACCCACCCAGCAGTAATAAGGGACCCTTCCTTATTAACGTAATGAAGAGGGCAAAAATAGAACCTGGACTTTTACGCCACCAGGCAGTAACAAGGCAGCACTCCCTTCTCTCCCCACTGAAATGGGGTCAAAGGAAACCAGCTAAAACCAAGTTTAGATAAGATCTCAAGTTTTATAATATCAAAAATGTCCAGATTCGGTCAAAAATTGCTTATCATACCAGCAACCAGAAAGATATCAAACTAAGTAGAAAAAAAATGAAAGAAAACAATCAACAGATGCCAACACCAAGGTGACAAAGATGTTAGAATTATGACAAAGATTTTAAAGGAGCATCAAAAAGTATTTCAAGCAATTATGAATGTGCTTGAAACAAATGAAATAAAAAGTCTCAGGAACTATAAAATTACAGCAAAGAAACAGAAGACAAAGAACAACTAAATGAAAATTTTAGAACTGAAATAAATAAAAGCTAAAATAAAAATCTCAGTGAATGGGCTCAACAGTAAAATTGAAGGGAAAGAGGAAAAACCATCAGTGGATTTTTGAGATAGAACAATTTAAATTACCTAATCTGAACAACAGAGAGGAAAAAGACTGAACAAATGAATGAATAGAACTCCAGGGACACATGGTACTGAAGATCTAGCTTTCAAGCCATCAAGGTCTCACAAGAAGAGAAAGGGGTCAGTCTGAAAACGTAGTCAAAGAAATAATGGCTGAAAACTTTCTAAATTTGGAAAGAGATGTAACGCTACAGATTCAAGAAGCTGAATGAATCCCAAACAGGAAAACCCCAAGAAATCTACACCAAGACATGTCATAATCAAATTTCTAAAAACTAAAAGCAAAGAAAAAAATTTTGAAAGCAGTCAGAAAAATAATATCTATAAAGGAAAAAAAGTTACAATGACAGCAAATTTCTCATCAGAAACCACAGAATCCAAGAATAAGTGGCACAGTAGTTTTCTAGTCTTGAAAACAACTGTTAACCCAGAATTGTATATCAAGGGAAAATATTCTTCAGAAATGAGGATAAAAACCAACATATTCACAGATGAGTCAAAACTAAGAATATGTCTCAAACAGACCTAGCATAAAAGAAAGGCTGACGTTCTCAAAACAGAAAGGAAACAAAAGAAGGAACTTGAAACATCAGAAATGAAGAAAGGAAGAAAGAACTCAGGAATCAAAAATATGGATAAATACAATAGACTTTCCTTATTCTCTTGAGTTTTCTAAATCATGCTTAACAGTTGATGTAAAAATTATAACATTGTCTATTCTGGTTCTAAATGAATGTAGAGGCAATTATATTACAAATGGCGGAGAACAGTGAGAAACAAATTGCATTCATGGATTGGAAGACTCAGCATAGTAGAGATGTCAATTCTTCCCAAATTGATATGAGTTTAACTCAATCCCTTTTAAAATCTCAGCAATTTCTTCATAGATATAGACAAGATCATTACAAAATTTATGTGGAAAAGGAAAGAAACAAAAATAACTAAAACAGGCCAGGCACAGTGGCTCACACCTGTAATCCTAGCACTCTGGGAGGCCAAGGCAGGTGGATCGCTCAAGGTCAGGAGTTCGAGACCAGTCTGAGCAAGAGCGAGACCCCGTCTCTACCAAAAAAAAATAGAAAGAAATGATCTGGACAACTAAAAAAAAAAAAATATATATATATATATATATATATATATATATATATATAAAAAATTAGTCGGGCATGGTGACGCGTGCCTGTAGTCCCAGCTACTCGGGAGGCTGAGGCAGAAGGATTGCTTGAGCCCAGGAGTTTGAGGTTGCTGTGAGCTAGGAT
>CAUYSK010101213.1:0-19259 GCA_963575035.1 Avahi laniger
AAGAAAATGTTGGAAAAACGTTTATGGACATTGTCCTAGACAAAGAATTTATGAAGAAGACCCCAAAAGCAATCACAGCAACAACAAAAATAAATAAATGGGACCTGATCAAATTAAAAAGCTTCTGCACAGCCAAGGAAACAATCAATAGAGTGAATAGACAACCCACAGAATGGGAGAAAATATTTGCATGCTACACATCTGATAAAGGGCTGATAGCCAGAAACTGCAAAGAACTCAAGCAAATCAGCAAGAAAAAAATCAAACAACCCCATTAAAAAGTGGACAAAAGACATGAACAGAAACCTTTCAAAAGAAGATAAACTAATGGCCAATAAACATATGAAAAAATGCTCAATGTCTCTAATCATCAGGGAAATGCAAATCGAAACCACAGTGAGATATCATCTAACTTCAGTGAGAATGGCTTTTATCAAAAAATCCCAAAATAACAATTGCTGGCATGGATGCGGAGAGATAGGAACACTTATATACTGTTGGTGGGACTGCAAACTAGTACAATATCTATGGAAAGTAGTATGGCAATAGTTCAAAGAACTACAAGCAGACCTACCCTTTGATCTAGCAATCCCACTACTGAGTATTTACCCAAATGAAAAAAAGGACATTTTATAAAAAAGACACCTGTACACAAATGTTTATAGCAGCACAATTCATAATTGTAAAGATGTGGAAACAACCTAAGTGCCCATCAATGCATGAGTGGATTGACAAAATGTAGTATATGTACATCATGGAATACTACTCAGCCATAAAAAATGGTGAATTAATATCTCTTGTATTAACCTGTATTGAACTGGAGATCATTCTTCTAAGTGAAGCATCACAAGAATGGAAAAACAAACACCACGTGTCCTCACCATTAAATTGGAACTAATCAAAGAACAACAAAAACAAAAAAAACTAGGCATGGATTTCAAAATTGTTTTGTACCTAAGTAACTTGTACTAACTTGTTATAACTTTTCTGAATAGGGTCTAGTTTGAGGCACTAAGAAGGATAAGATATCAGTGTGAAAAATGTTTGAAAAGAGCCCCTATCACAGTGACATGAATTCTGCTAAAGTTGAAGAAAGAACAAACATCAAATTTACAGTAAAACTTGGGTGGAAGAATGGTGTAATCATTGTTCCTGTAAGAAAAGCTGTGGGGGACAGTGCCCCAAAGAAATTAGCAGTTTACAAATGAATAATTTGTTTTAAGAGAGATGAAAAAATGTTGACAATAAAGCCTACAGTGGCAGACAATTCCCATCAATTTTCAAGGAAAAATTAATCTGGTTCATGCCCTAATTGAAGAGGATCAAAGATTAACAGCAGAGATAATAGCCCACACCGCAGACATCTCAATTGGTTCAACTTACACAATTCAGACCGAAAAGTTAAAGTTGAACAAACTTTCCACTCAATGGATGCCAAAAGCATTGCGCACAGATCAGCTGCAGACAAGAGCAGGGCTTTCAATGGAAATTTTAAACACCTGGCATCAAGATCCTGCAGCATTTCTTCAAAGAACTGTAACAGGAGATGGAACACGGCTTCACCCATACAATCCTGAAGACAAAGCACAAGCAAAGAGACAGCTACCAAGGGGTGGACGTGTCCGGTCAGAGCAAAGGTGGACTGGTGGAGAGCAAAGGTCATGGCAACAGTTTGGGGATGCACAAGGCGTTTCGCTAGTTGGCATTCTGGAGGGCCAAAGGACAACAACATCTACCTTGTTCTGAGAGTGTTTTGAGAAAGTTGGCCAAAGTTTTTGCATAAAAACACCCGAGAAAGCTTCACCAGAGTTCTTCACCACGACAGTGCCCCTGCTCATTCCTGTCATCAGATGAGGGCAATTTTGCAAGAGTTTTGATGGGAAACATTAGGCATCCACCTTACAGTCCTGATCTGGCTCCTTATAACTTCTCTTTATTTCCTAATCTTAAAAAATCTGTAAAGGGGGCCCATTTTCCCCTAGTTAACAATATAAAAAAGACGGCATTGCATGATTAAATTCCCAGGACCCTCAGTTCTTTAGGGCTGGACTAAATGGCTAATATTGTTGCTTACAAAAGTATCTGGAACTTGAGGGAGCTTATGTTGAGAAATAAAGTTTATGTTTTTTATCGTCATCTTTTAATTCCATTTCCCCACAAACTTTTTGAAGTCCCTTTCTGCTCACAGTTCTGCAGTCTGGGCAGGGCTCAGCAGGGATGGCTCATCTCAGCTCCATGTGGTGAGCTGGGGTCACTCTCATGTGTACATTCAGTTGGGAGCTAGGTTGGGGCTGAAACATCCAAGGTGGCTTCATTCTCCTGCTGGGTACCTATGCTGGGATGACTGGACAGGCTGGAGGCTGGCTGGAAATCTCTCTCTCTCTCCCCCCGGCCCTTGCTGCGTGATCTTTTTCAGCAGGGTAGCTGTACCTCTTTACACGATGGCTCAGGGCTCCAAGAGAGGGATGGTGGAAGCTGGCAGAGCCCGTGAGGCCCAGGTCTGGAATGGACCCAGCATCACTTCCACCACATTCTATTGGTCTAAGAAAGTCCAAGGCCAGCCTAGATTCAGGGGAGGGGGAAATAGACTCTACCTCATGATGGGAGGAGCAGCAGATAATTTGTGATGGGATATGGACTTGTTTCTGAGAATCTCCCCTTTGCATGGCAGGTGTCGTGTACTTTTGACAGGTCTCTCACCTTTTCAATGGTAAGTCCCTCCAGGAGATTGGGGAGGCCCAAGAGGGAACACTGCCCCACTGCACCGTCTTCTCCACAGAGGGAGAGAATATCAATGGAGGGACTCTACTCCCTGCTGGTTCCAGTTCAAAGATCTAAAAGGCCCAAGTTAGTGGGACTTAGGAGAGTCGACTCTGGCCTTGGCTGCAAGAGTGGGAGGAGCCAGGGTGGGCAGCTGGGGCTGGAGGCATCATGCATTTTCTGAAAGGGGGTTGGGCCCTTCCCTTAGCCTCTGCATTTTTAGGCAACTGTTTCAGTTCTGTTTTTTAAAAGTCTCCAAAATAAGTGAGACTTAAGTTAGAAGTTTGTTTTCTTCTCATGGAATGGTCCAAGGCAGATGGCGGCTCAGTTCTGTGGGGTCACCCAGAGGCCCAGCCTCCTCCTGTCCTGCTGCCTCTCTCATCACCAGGGACTTTGTCCCCACCCATGCGATGTAAGACGGTTGCCGCACACAACCACATGTCAAATATTAGGGGGCACAAACAGGAGGAGATGATGCAAGGGCATCCCCTTCACTTTAAGGATACACCTCTGAGGTTATCTCTACTCATAGCCCATTGGTCACAACTTAGTCACATGGCCACACTTAGCTGCAAGGGAGGCTGGGAGATGTAGTCTTTGTTCTGCCTGGGCATATGCTCAGCTCAAAGTTGGGGGTTCTGTTACCTGATAACAGGGATTCTCAACCTATTTTGAATCATGGACCCCTCTGGCACCTGGGAAAGCCTGTGGACTCTTTCCTTGAACAGTATTTTTAAATGCTCAAAGTAAACCATATAGGTCAGCGATAGTAACTGATTATACTGAAATGCAGTAACCAAACTATATTTAAAAAACAAATTTATGATTTAGAAAAATTTGTGCTTCTTTATTAATAAATTCTATGGCAAGACTGTGTGGCAGATCTGCTAACCACTGTAATTTTGAAGCGGTGGTGAGGATACGGGATAGTTCAGGATTATGCGATAACAGCAACGTGCCATGAAAATACCTGCCGTTTCTCACAGCAGAATCGGTGGCATTGCTAACATATTTTGGTTTGTCTACATTTGTAAGTGAAGAAGACAGTACATTTCATTAAGGTTAGTTAGGATAAAAATGTCATCTTTTTCTTATCCCAGTTCTCAAGCTCCCTGAATTCCACCCCCGGGTTCCCAAGGGGAGCTCAGACGCTGGGGCAGAGCTCAGTCTCGTCCAGTGGTTGCTCTCCAGAGGGACGTGAGGAGCAAGGACCCATCAACTCCTCTCTGCTTTGAGATCTCAGGTGTCTTCCTGGCCTGCAGGGCCTGGCGGACACCAGCTGGCTCTTCCTGTGTCCAGCCAAACTAGTTTCCCAGGGGCTGCTGTGACAAACGACCACAAACCAGGTGGCTTCGAGCAACAGAAACGTATTCTCTTACATTCGTGAGGCCAGAAGCCCAAAACCAAGGCGCTGGCAGGGCCATGCTCTCTCCAGAGCCTCTAGAGAGGGTGCTTCCTTTCCTCTTCTCCTGGTGGTCGCTGGCTACCCTCGGCTTCTAGATACAACTCGTCTCTGCCTCTGTCTCCACCTGGTGTTCTCCCCTGTGTGTCCCTGTCTCTGCTTTCTCTTCTTACAATGACACAAGTCATTGTACTAGGGGCTCACTCTAATCCAGCATGACCTCGTCTTCCTCCACTAATTACATCTGCAAAGACCACATTTCCAGCTAAGGACTTAGGACTTGAACATGTATTTTGGGAGGACACAATTCAATCTGCAACACCTGCCTTGGACAATTTCAGAGGACCAGAGGGGTCAGGGTTTCTAGAGGAATGCCTTGTCTTACCGAAGGAAACTCAGGCCTAGGGAGGGAGCTTACAAAACCCGCTGGCGGCTGTCTCATCGAGATGCAGGGTCTGAGGACGGAAACCGTATCTAGCGCACTGCACTGTCTCAGCATCTAGCGAGTGCCGAGACGTAGTCGGTGCTCAGTAATGCGTGTTGAATGAATGAATGAGCAGGAACCAGGTTTCTACACCCAGGCCAATGGTCTTTTCATTGTCCCATGGCTGTTGGCCTTACGTTACAACCGGTGCATTGGGTCTCTGTTAATTGCTGGAATGCCAGTTTCTGTAACAAACTCCCACATGTCAGCAGTTTAATGGGATAGAAGTTTATTTCTTGCTCACCTAACTGTCCAGTGTGGATGTTCCTCGGGGGAGTGCCACGTGACGGCTCAGGGCTCCAGGTTCCTTCTTCTCTGGCTTCACTATCTCCTAGGACAAGGGATCAGCAAACATTTTCTGCAAAGGGATAGATAATAAATGTTTTCGGCTATCTGGGTCATATCTTCCCTGTCACAACCACGCAACTCTGCATTGTGGCACGAAAGCAGCCACACGCAATGTATAAGCAATAGGTGTGGCCAGAGCTGACCCGTGGTGGGTCAGAGCTGGTCCACGAGCCACAGTTTGCCAACCCCTCTCCTGGGACCTCAGGCCGCTTCGCTCTCAGCCAGCAGCCGGGGAAAGAGAGGGAGGAGAGGGCACCCTGGTCCGAATCATCGCAGCTCTTCCACGCACACTCTCTCGGCAAGCGGCTCTCCGGCGGCTGGGACATACCTGCCCACGTGATGGGCTGTGCGCCAGCAGTAACTCGGCTCCAGGTGACGTGGCAGCCAGCGTGGCCTGGGTCACACCACGGCAACAAATAGCCCCCAAAATGGAGTAGTTAAAACAACAGACTTTTCCTTTCTTCCGGGCTCTGGGTCCAGCCGGAGTTAGAGAAGGGCGCTAGTCACCATAGCTGCTCAGGGGTCCGGCTGGTGGAGCGTCCACCTCGTCACGTTCCCGTGACTGCAGAGGCAGCGCCAGGGGCTTGACGTTCCTGCCCAGAAGCGGCCATTTCACTGGTCAGAGCGAGTCTCGTAGTGCGCCTGGGTTCCAACGTTCCCACGCTCCCAGAAGGGGCGAGACGGGCCTGCGTGGGCAGCCCGGTCACGGCCCCGTGGGGCCAACTCTGGGGGCAGTGGGCTCCTCGAACCCGTGCTGCATGCCCGAGAGGAGGAGCCCGTCTTGCTTGCCTGTCAGCAGAGGTCGGGGGCAAAGCGCCCTGAGCGACTGGGTTTCCGGTGTGGAAAGAGCCACAGCAGGGGGGCTGCTGCTTGTGCAAGGCCCAGACGTCAAGGCCTGCAGCTCCCGCCCGCGTCACCCTGGAAAGAAGGCGGCTCCGGGACAGAAGTCCTGCAGTTGTGAGCTTCGTGACCCAAGAAAATGGGGAGGAAAGTGTGGGCCCGAGTGCCACATGAGGGAGACCCAGTGGGACGTGGGGACGTAGACAAGCGAAATTACAGTCCAGCAGCCAGGCACGGGGCCAGATTAGCCTCCCGTGTCCCAGGAGGCCGGGCCCAACGCAAGTCTGGAGAGCACAGCCGCCTGTTAGGGTGGGCTTCTGCCTGCCGGGTCTCCAAGGACACCCCGGTCCTCTCAGACACCGTGGTCGCCAGCCTCCAACACGACCTCCGCTGATGCCACCTCCGCGTGTTGGTGCCCTTGCGTGGCTCCTCCCTCGTTGTGTCAGGGTTGCTCTATGTGACCAGTAAAAATGTGACAAAGTGACAGGGTATGACCGCCAAGATCCTGCCACTTGCACCTTGCTCTCCCTTGGATCCCTGGCTCTGGGGGAAGCCAGCTGCCACGTCGGGAGGACCCCCAGCAGCCTGCAAAGGGTCCACGTGGTGAGGAACCGAGGCCTCCTGCGCAAAGCCCTGTGAGGGAGCCACTTTGGAAGTGACCCTCCCACCCCCGTCAAGCCTTCAGTTGCTTCCGCAGCCCCGCCAACCTCCTGATTCCAACATCACGAGAGAACCTCAGCCAGGAACATCCAGTTTAGCTGCTCCCACATTCCTGGCACAGAGCTACCATGTGAGACCGTAAGTGTCCACTGTCGTTTTCAGCTTCTAAGTTTGGGGGTGATTTGCTATGCAATGATAGATAACTAGCACAGGTACCTTTTCCATCAATTGAACACTTGTGTGTGAATGCTTTACAGCTTGCTCTGATCTCATCATCACAGAATTCCTGAAGGTAGATATATTTCATAGATGAAGAGACAGAGGTTCAGAGAGGACCAGTGATTTGTCAAAGTCCCACGGCAAGGCAGGGGTACAGATTTGCATTCCAAATCCAGATCTTTCAGCTCCAAAGCTTCTTCCCCTTGTGTTTTGCTCACTCTTTCACTTGCTTTGGAAGAGAGGGGCTGCCCATCTACAGGGGCACCACCAGAGTTCAGGCCTGTTGAGACATTTCAGTGGCACAGAGAATTCTTTAGAGTAACAACTATAAGAACAACTTGTATTTTTCATTAGTTTCCCAGTGCTGCTGTAACAAACAACTGCAAACTTAGTGGCTTAGAAGAACAGGAATTAATTCTCTCACAGTTCCGGGGGCAGGAGTCCAAAACGAAGGTGTCGTCAGGGCTGTGCTCCCACTGAAGGCGCTAAGGGAGAATTCCTCTTTTAGCTTCCGGTGGCTGCTGGCGCTCCTTGGCTTGTGGCCGCATCACTCCGTCTCCGCCTCCATCTTCATGTGGCCTCTCGCCGGAATGTCTGTATCTCCCCCTTTTCTGTCTCTTACAAGGGGGCCGGTCATCAGGTTTAGCACCCACCCTTGTCCAGGATGGTCTCATCTTGATCCTCATGGTAATTACATCTGCAAAGACCCTTATCCCAAATAAGGTCACATTCGAGCTTCTAGGTCGATGTTAATTTGTGGAGCAAGGGTGACACAATTCAACTCAGGGCACGTTTCTTCAGTGTCACTCTTTGCAAAATGCTACACTTCCGAGCAAACCTGCCAGGTAGGTTACTTTTCCCCACAGACAGTTGTGAAACGGAGACTCGGCAAGAACAGGGGCCTGCCCGCAGTCTCACAGCAAGCGGGTGGCAGAGTTAGGATTCGTGTACAGGGAGTGTGACTCTGGGGCCCAGGCAGGCGAGGCCGGGCAGCCCAGGCCCACAAAACCACGGCTTCTGACTCCCAGTCCAGCGCTGCAGCCTGGATGGGGTCCTGGCCTTCCCCGCAGCAGGTGTGGCAAGAGCTCACGCTGCAGGTGGCTGCCCCGCGGGCCTCTCCAGGTGGGCTCTGAGGCCATCAGAACCTGGTAATGATCAGGGAGCTCTCCTTGCAGCGTTCCCTAATGGTCCATTAAAGACAAGTTGGGGCCTAATGATTACAGGGAAAGTTCAACTGCCTTCCCCTTTGAAATCCACAAAGGCTGCGCAGGTAGCGGGCTTGAGCCCCGGCGTTTGAAGTGGCAGTCCTCCCAGGGAACATCTGGCAGGCTGGGCCACCGCACTACAAACGCTCCCAGCACGGCTGGCCCTCAGAGGCTGTTCGGGCCAAATATCGGGGCCAGGTTCTGCTTTTTGCTTTGGTTTGGACTCGCCCCGAACCCAAGGGTGCTCACTTCTGCGTTTCTTTGGCGGTAGGTAGGTGCGGGGGGGGGGTGTCTTTCTTTTTATTTTCCTCCAAGCAGAACTTCAGAGAACACGCACACCAAAGAAGCAGCGTTGCCTCATTAACTAGGGATTAGTTACTGCAGCTCTCGCAACAGGTAAAGCAAATACAGCACCAAGAGCGGAGAGCCGCCATGACTAGTGCCCCGTTGCAGGAGTCTGGGCCGTGTTTTGGATCAGCAACCCCCTTATTTTCCAATCACCCATGCACTCGACAAATACTTATCAAGCACCTACTGTGTGCCTGGGATGGGGACGAGGCAGCCACGAGATACTTGGTCTCTGTCCCAGAGGCACAGCATCTGGGAGGGAAATAAAAACCAGCAACAGAATCCCTGCATGAGATGATTTGAGGGGGTAATAAATGCTTTGAGAAAAATAAGGAATGACAATAGTGGTGTTTGCAGATATCACTTTAGCTGCAGAGGTAAGAGAAGCCAACACTTTAGCTGAGATCTTCATGAGAGGTAGATCCAGCCCTGCAGAGACCTGTAGGAAGAGCATCCCAGCAGGTGCAAAGGCCCTGAGGTAGAAAGCACGTGGAACCTTGCAGAACCAGCCTGAAAGGACAGTTTGGCTGGTGGGTGGTGAGCAGAGGACATGGCAGAGGCCTGACCCCACAGGACACCTGGCCCTTGTTCTGTGTGTTGGGTGCCACTGGAGGGGTGAGCAGGGGAACAACTTAGGTTTTAAGCATCTTACCTGGGAGTGTCTAGTTTCTCAGATGGCTTTCCCAGAGAGCACCATCAGACAGAGAGCGTCTAGCAGGGCTGGTGTCTGCCTCTTATCCGTAGTTTTGGCACCCAGTCCCGGGGCTGGCACTGGGGCCTCAGCACATGTCAGCTTACCGGATCAGAGTCGGGCCTGCTACAAGGGAGAAAGTCGCCAGTGGGCCTGGAGTGTCCTCCAAGGTCGATTGCAGAAGACATGGCTGGTTTGGAGAAAGCCCTGTGCAGCCAGCGTCCCCTCTCACCCAGGCGGGAAGACCAGCGCTGGCTGCCCCTCAGGTCCAGGCTTGCTGAGGGAACCCTCCCCTTCCTGCCTCAGCCGGTCTCCGGGGCTTCCTAGACCCTCACGTGGGGCTGAGCAGGTACCCCACAGGTGTGACGTGCAACAGAGGCATGCGTGAATGAAGAAATGAATGGATGAGTGAGTGAGTGAATGAGTGAATGCCACCCCACTGGTCCAGGGAGGAAAGCTGCTGGTCTTCCCTAGGGCCTGGAGTACCTTCCCCCGCTCTTTGTGAATCCCTCCTGGGCTGGCTTCCTGGCAGGAAGGGACAATTTGGGGAGATATGTAGACCATTTGGGCTGGGGAGGGGGCTCCCCTGCCCATCCTTGCCACTGCCCACAGGGACCAGGGAGGGGGCGGGCACCGGGCTCTCACTCCACGCCTCCGCATCCTGCGCTGGCTGGCAGGACTTTCAGAGAAATCCGGATACTTCTTGTTTCTTTTTCCTGCTCTGAAACTTTTCTGGTTACAGAAGTCTGCTGTGAAAATTTCAGAAATAACTGAGAAAAAACACGCAAGCGCACGGTCACACACACACACACACACAAGTCCACTGCCATGGCATCCCCGTAGAGGATCGGCACGAGTGTTTTCGTGTCTGTCCTTCCAGAACTTCTTCTAGGTATAATCACATACGTTTATATCGTTTAAACACCTTTCGATTCAAACCATTGCTAACCTGCTTTTTTCGCTTAATGTCTTGGAAACATCTTTCTGCAGCAGTGACTATCTTCCTGCGTTATTCTCAATGCTACAGAATATAACCTGTTCCCTTTAGGTGGTCACTGAAGTTGTTTCCTTTTTTGAATGTAACAATTTTTTTTTATAGAAAATACAGTAACATAGGATTTACCATTTTACCCATTTTTAAGTGCACACGTCAATGACATTTAGTACATTCACAATGTAGCGCAACCACCACCACTGTCTAATTCCAGAGCATTCCATCACCCCAAAAGGAAAGCCCTACACTTGTCATTCCCTCTCCCGGTCCCCAGTAGCCACTAGTCTGTGTCCTGTCTCTGCCTGTCCCGTACATGTCACATAAATGGGATTGTGCACGCGTGGCCTTTCATCCTGTTTCTTTCTCTCCGCATCGTGTCTTTAAGGCTCACCCCCATTGTAGCGCGTGTCAGTGCTTCGTTCCTTCTTATGGCAAGGAACATTCCATCGCATAGCTAACCACGCACCCACCGATGGCTACGCGGGCTGTTTCCACACGTTGCGTACGGTGAACGGCACCGCGGGCACATCTGTAT
Source organism: Avahi laniger (assembly GCA_963575035.1). Taxonomy (NCBI): domain Eukaryota; kingdom Metazoa; phylum Chordata; class Mammalia; order Primates; family Indriidae; genus Avahi; species Avahi laniger. The sequence continues at coordinate 10,487 of CAUYSK010101213.1, forward strand.
GCAGGTTTGGTGTGGACAGATGTTTTCAGTTCTTTCGGGCACCGTCCAGGAGTGGACCTGCTGGGTCATATGGTCGTTCCACGTTTGTCTCCTTGAGGAACTGACATTCTGCCTTCCCTCCAGCGCGCGGGACAGCTGTGCGTGACCACGATCGTCCCCTACGGCCGAAAGCCTGGAGCATGAGTAGCCGGGTGGGGGAGTCCATGCTTTTCCCACTTTGTCCTGTGTTGCCAAAGTGCCCTCCAGAAAGCCTGTGCCAATTTACGCCCTGTGTGGGGGGCTCTCTTCAGTCCCCCAGGGCCTTCTGTGGGTGATTGGCACCTCGAGGTGATGTGGAAGACCCTGAGGGCTGTGGACACGTCCTTCCCCTCTTTGGGACCCTCTTTCAGCCTCCAGGGTCTGGGCTGCCCTGGCACGTCTGGAGGCTGCCCTGAGAGTCACAGGGCAGCTTGGGGAGAACTTGGCAGGTCGGGGCTCAGCAGGTGACACTGGCCCCTGGGCCGGAGTGGGAGGGGACCCGGGGAGGAGAGGGCCATCTGCTGCAGACTTGTGCCAGAACCGCCGTCCTCTGTAAGTCTCGGATGTGGAGGGCTGGGATAGGCGTGGGGAAGATGGAGAGAAAAAGGGGTCCTCAGCCCCTCTGGGTGGTGGTTGGGGGACTGGAGCCGATTGCCACGGGGGGAAGGGGACATGTGAGTCCTTTTATCAGACACTTCCCAAGTGCAGGGGGCCTGAGCTAAGAGCAGGGGCAAAGAGATGAAGAAGAGGAGTCTGGAATATTCCAGACAGAGGGAATGGTTGTTTCTGGCTAGAAAGATGCTTCGAATGCCCCGTGACGGGGGCACATGCAGGCCAGGACTCGGGGGCCAGCACCATGTCTGAGGTTGGCAGTCTCCATGGACGGGACTTCCGGGAGCCCCAGGGGCGAGGGGATGCATGCGCTGACATTCCCAGGCAGCGGTCCTGAGCCCCACGAACCACAGCTGCAGAGGCCGGGGGTCACCATCCAGGCGGTAGACGGGGAGGTGTCCGGAGCTTAGCCTGAAGGACAGAAGAGCAGAAATTAGGAGGGACGTCCAGGCTGGAAAAGATCGGGACAAGGCGTGGAGGTGGCCCTGTGCAGGGACAGTGAGGTCCAGGCTGGCGAATGCTGGTCACAGAGGTACGACCCAGTACTGTGTCCCGAGCAGACCGGCCCGCTGTGGGAGGCTGAAACTGCTGCAGTGCTGCCCAGCAAGGGACAGAGAGGGACAGGGGGGTGGCGGCAGGGGCCTGCTGCTGAGAGATGCCTCTCACGGCCACTGTCCTGGCCTAGCCCTGGTGGCCTCAGGGGCTGGCCTTCCCTCAGAGCGGACTGGTCCGTGCTTGGGCCAAATGCCCTTGGCCATCTCTTTCCTTCTTCTTTTATGGGTTTGAGTCTTGCCCAGGCCCGAGGGGTTACTCGGAACGGTGCTTTGTAGTTGAATAGACACTTTCATCTGCAGCCCTTGGAGGACTTTGCAAACCTGGCTTAATTAAGGGTCCCAGCACCTCCAGCCTCCTAAGTACTGTTTGCAGGTGGACGGCATACAGAACAGAGGGATTAAGTGATTTGTCCAAGATCGCACAGCAGAGCTGGGAAGATCCCCCCCAGGGGGCAGGGCCGCCCTGGGCTTCCCTTGCCGCTTTCTTTCTCTGCTCGTGGGGTCTTGCCCTGCTGGGGCACTGCAGCTCCAGAGACTCAGATTGCCCCCTGCTTACCGGCAGCCAGCCCACGAACAGCTGGATGGGGCGGTCCCTGATGCTGACGGCCAGGCAGGGGACCTTTCGGGGACAGGGTGTCCGCAGGCGAGGGTGGATCATTGGGCCTGGAATCTGCTCCCACGGGCCCCGTGGGGCCCTGCAGGGCTGCTGCCGGCTCCAGCCTCTGGGTGCTGGGCCGGCAGGGGTGAGGGGGCCGGGCAGAGATGCCTGAGTGTGGGGAGGGGTCAGACGGGCCCCCGTCCTGCTAGAAAATTCCTTGCGTTCTTTCTTTGGGCCTGTGAGCTCATGTGGTGGGTGCATTTTATAAACCGGAAAATAAATCATTCATTGAAAAGGAGAAAAACAAATGCGTTTCCAACCTGAGGTTCCAGTGGCCATCACAGTCGAGGGCAGGGAGCTGGGCAGCACGGTGGTCGCAAAGCCCCACCCGTCCCTCTGCCGCCTGCTCCCCACCTCTCAGCTCCCCTCTCCTCTCGGCACCCCCCTGGCCGGCCTCGGTAGGTAGTGTCAGAACCTCCCGGTTCTTGTCCCACCACGACCTGTTTGCAGCCCGACAGGCAGGGGACCCTTTGACAGCCCCAGCTGCATCTGGCCCTGCTCTGCCCAAAACCACCCAAGGGCACCTCCTTCACTCCAAGCAAGAGCCCAAGGCTCTCCGTGGTCCCAAGGCCCCCTTCCCTCCTCTTCCCTCTTCCCCTGTTCCCTGCTCCCCTCCTCCATCCCCCCTCCTCCCTGCCGCCACTCTGCTCTCCGCCTGCTCCAGCCCAGCTTCCCGGCCTTCGCCCAGCTGTGCGTTCTGCCTGGCACAGCCTCGCCCGGCAGCCTCTGCTGCTCCTGCCTCACGGCCGTGCCCAAGGGCCACTTTCTTTCCCAGCAGGGCCTCACGACCCCTTGAACTAAAACTGCCCACGCCCCAGCCCTCGCCCTCCGGTGCTGCCCGCTTCTCCTGGCACGCAGTGGCAGCAGGAAGTGCGCTCAGTCCGGCACGCCCCCAGGCCCTCCTGGCAAGAGCTGGGCGGGCACTGGGAGGACCCGGTGGTGGCCAGTGCACTAAGAATCCAGAGCCTGCTGTGGGACAGTCTGTGGAGAGGTCCCCAGGGATGGAGAGCAAGGTCAGGTACAGCCAGATCCCCGACTCCCGGGGGCAGGCAGGCAGAGCCTCGTGCTCACAGCAGGGGGTGACTGGCTGGCCCACCCGTCCCCCATTGGGCTTTGTAGTGTCAGGGTCCAGCCTGAGAGAGGGGAAGCCTCCAGAAGGCAGCAGGACAGCAGAGGTCTGTGCAGCGCTGCCGCAGTTGTCCTGGGGGAGAGGCGACAGAGAGACGGGGCGAGCCTGAGGTGGACACTGCCAGCCGGCTGCGTGCCCTACACGGACACCCGTGATCCTGGGGGACCTGCAGCGCGGTTGGCGGTCAGTGGCTCCTGCACAGCTCCTGGGTCAGGACCACACAGCAGTGGCATCCGGGTAGCTAAGCCCGCAGCCCCCACCCCGCCTCACCCCTTCCTGGCCTGGGCTCAAGAGACAGTGGCTCCAAAACCCTGCCCTGGGAAAAGGGGTGTGGCAGAAGCTCCAGAAAGAAGAGCTGGGAATTAGGGTTGCCAGATCTAACGAGTAAAACCAGGATGCCCGGTTAAGTTTGAGCTGCAAATAAACACTGAATAACTGGTGGTATAAGTATATCCCATGCAATTGTTGGGATATACTTACACTGAAAAGTTATTTATCTCAAACTCCTGTGCTGTGCAGGAGATGGAGGTCCTAGAATCCGAAGATGTTCAGGGCCAGAGATGGACGGTAGAAGTGACGAAGTCTCATTTCACAGAAAAGGAAACCGAGGCTCCCAGAGGTGGGCCGACACGCTCAAGGCCCCACTTGGTGTCGGTAGCTAAGCCAGGGCCGCATCCGGGTGTCCTGACCTCTGCTCTCTCCGCACATCGCCCACGGCCTGGAGCGGGTTGGCCCTGTCGCCAGCCTTGCCCAGCCTGCACAGCTTCCTGCTGTGGCTCCTGGCCCCCGAGCCTGACCTGGCCCCTCTGCCGCTCTCTCTGGTCCTCATCTGTCAAAGCTCCGGCCACTGGACACCCCAGAGGCCCTGCGTTTGCACATGAATAGGGGGAGATTTCCTGAGACCATCTTGCCATGAAAATGCACATTTCTCACCAAAAGGTTCCAGGTTGGGCACCACAGACTCCAGCAAACAGCCAGGCTGATCCTGGCCCAGGTGTGAAGGCGGCTGGACCCTCCCAGGGGTCTGCCTGGCTCCCAGCCCACTAGAATGAGCCCACTCAGGTATCTGCAGGGAGCCAGTACCTGGAAGTCCCCAAACATACCCAGGGCCCTCACGGCAGGCAGGAGGGAACACAGTGTCCGGAGCCACCTTCCAGATTGGAGCTGCCTGGGAGCAATTCTTCAGGGCTGTGGGAGAACTTAGAAACCAATGCCTCTCTGTGCTCACTCGTTCACTCAGCAAACACTCATCCAGTCCCTGCTGGGTGCTAGGTGCTCCTCTAGGAGCCGGGGACACAGTGGTGAGGGGGACAGATGAGATGGGCAAGGACCTGCTCTCGTGCGGCTCAGAGTCCAGGGCAGACACACACGGATGGTCCCGGCTGCTGGTCTGGGCTGGGCAGGAGCGGAGGCTGGGTGTGGGCGGGAGTGTCTGGGAGGCCTGCGTCATCGGCTGCGGTCAGGGAGGACCTCCGAGATCCGGGGCGGGAACACTCCAGGCGGACTGAGCAGGTGCGGAGGCCCTGGGGCTGGACGGGCTTGGCGCGTGGCAGGAAGGGGACGGCTGGTGTGGCCGGACCAGGGTGGAGAGGGCAGCAGTGCCAGCAGCCTTACAGGATGGTCTCGCCCCCCTCTCAGCGCTGGCTTTCAGGGGCCCACCTTGCTCAGGTGCACGACTCTGCTCTGATCTCCCACGCTGTCCGGGCCAGGCCAGCTCCTCCATCCACTGTGCGGGGCCCAGCATTGGCCGGGGTCAGCCAGGCCAGCCCTCGGCCCCTGCGTCCAGAGCCCAGCCGGGCAGCGAGGTGGGGGTGCGTTCACTCCTCCTCAGCCGTAGGGGTTGAATGGCGTCCCCACAAAGGTATGCCCACGTCCTCACCCCTGGAGCCTGTGCATGCGGCCTTGTTTGGGATGTTAACGGATGTCACTAACTACGTATCCTGAGACGAGACCATCTTGCATTTCGAGTGGGACCCAAGTCTAGTGGCAGCGTTTCCATAAGAGAAGAGAAGGAGAAAACAACGGCAGAGAAGTCGCGTGAAGACGGAGGCTGAGCTGGAGGGACGCAGCCAGTGGGGGGCGGCACTGGAGGGCAGGAAGGAGCCTTCGGGGGAGCACAGCTCTGCCCACGCCTTGCTTTCAGACGTCCGGCTTCCAGAACTGTGAGAAAACAAGTTGGTTTTTTTTTTTTTTTTTATTTAAAGCCCCGCAGTTTGTGATATTCCCTGTGGCGGGCCTGGGAAGCCCACACCCCACACTCTGCACCTTCACGGCCTGGTCCGTGGACACGAGGCCGCAGCACCTCCCAGCCCCTTGTCTTTCCAGCCCGGACGATCTCTCCAGCCTGCCACCGGCAGGAAGGAGCCTAGGGAGAGTCCGGAGCTACCTAGGGAGAGTCTGGAGATTTGGGGGCCACATATAGCCCTCCCACCCCAGCCAGAAGAGCTTGGGCAGTAACTTCCGCGACCTTTAGCCTGGTTTTCCTCACCTGCAAAATGAGGTGGCCACAGCTCCCCCTCATGGAGTCTTCAGGGCCTCTCTGGAAGACCCCAAATCAAGAATTTCAGCAAAGCTGGAGCCCCAAGTCCAGCCCATGCTCTGCCTAGAGCCCTCCAGAGCCTCGCCAAACCCTCCAGAGCCCTCCCAAACCCTTCGGGGCCCCCCAGCACCTCCGGCACCTAGAGACCATGGCCCAGGCTGGGCTCCAGGGTGGAGGGGCAGCTGATTGGGGGCTATTTGAGTCCATTAACATGTTCTGGCAACAAACGCAGCCCTAATCACATTAGCTCTGAAGTACAAATCAGGCCCGGGCCCTGGAGCTGGTTTCAAAGAGTCGGGGCTCAGCAGGTTCTGGGGTTTTCTCCAGGTTCTGTTTGCTCCTCTCTTTAAACCCACAGCCTCCTGGGCTGGTGTCAAGGAACTGGGAAGAGCCCAGGGGCCTCCCTGGGAAGTGTGAGCGTGTTTGGGGGCCTCGCCCGGACAAGGAGCGAGACTGCCCAACCACCTGGGCAGGTCTGGGTGTCCCTGGCCTGGCGCCGGAGCCTGTCAGGCTGCGTGGCAGCCCCCGCGCCCCGATCTGGGGCTCTGCTGGCAGCACGGTTGGCGCACACCGTGTTCTCACCCTGGCACCTGCGGAGTGTTTGCGGTGGGTCGAGGATGCCCCCGGTTGAAAACTGGCTCCGTGGCAATAGCCAAGGGCTGTGGAAACACAAAGGCCTGGGTCCCAGTCTGCTTCTGCCACTCACCAACAGTGGGACTCTGGCCAAGTCGCTCCACGCCGTCTGAGGGAGGGAGCTGAGTGAAGGGCACGGGGAGAGGGCTCGGGGGTAATTCACAGGTAGTGGCTGCTGCACGTGAACACGGAAAGGGTACGTGACAGGCTGAGCTATTCCCCCAAATGCATCTTCACGGACTCATTAAGGCAAGATGAGGTCACACGGTGGTCCCCAATCCAATCCGACTCTGTCTTTATAAGAAGGCGCACACACACACACACACACACACACACACACACACACCAGCGACGACCACCTGAGGGCACCGGGAGAGACCTCGGGAGGAACCAGCCCTGAGACTCCCTGCTCTCTGACGTCCCGCCTCCCCAAGGGGCGACAGTGCAGAGTGTCGGTTAAGCCGCCCGGTGCGTGGTGCTGTGTCGGGGCAGCCCGAGCAGATTCCCGCGGGTGCCTCTCCCGCTTGTCTTTCCTTCACGGGGAAGACTCTGCTTTCTCGGAACTTGCGGATGTGACGAAGCACTTGCAGCTCCTGTCTTTGCTGGGAGTCTGACGTGTGAGCAGATACGTTTTCCTTCTTTTAATCGTCATCACTGGTTGAACATTAGACAGCTTTACAAATGACGAATACGTGATCACACTACAAGGGATATTGCCCCCTGCGCCGTCCCCGTCCCCAGGGGCAGCTGACGTGGGCCACCTCGGGGGGACGCCTACCGCCCTGTCCTCTGGGCCCTTCACACACGCTCAAACGCAGACGCTCAGTGGAGTTTCCGTGTCTCCCGGTCGTCACAGCAGTGGCGGCGCAGCGAGCACACGCCGCCTCTCGCTCAGGGTCCGGGTGAGCGGTCAGCGCACGTCCAGCCCTGGCGGTACCATCCGTCTCTCTCTGTCAGTGCGTGGGACAGAGTGATCGGGATTTTAGAGACAATTAGGACTCAGCCGTTAATGCACGTCGGCTTGCCAGCTCTCAGAGCAATAGATCTTCAACCCCGTTTCTCTTTCTCCTGTGGTTGTGTGGCGTGCTTAGGTTTGCAGTTCGCTGGGGAATGATCCGATTCCTCTGTTTTTACACACGTCGTCGTGCTGGAAGGGATCCACATTTCATTCTTACAATCTACCAATTCCTTCCTCATCGGGGGCCTTGGCCTCTTTCCTGTTGCGACATTCGTGATTTTTGTTTTCTTTCACTCTCTTTTTTCAATTCTGCCAGGAATTGTTTTCCCATTGTATCGACCTTTTCAATGAGTCAACTTCTGATTTTCTTTATGCTTTTCTGCCGTTTTTTTATTTTCTATTTAATTTCAGCTTTTAATGCTCTTAAATCTCCCATCCTAATTTGTTATCTTTCTTATTCTTTTTACTTATTTCTTAACTTGAATATTTAATAGATTTTATTTCAGTATCTTGTAACAAAAATACCTTCAGCTACAAGAATCTCTAAGCACAGCTACTGCTGGGTACCTACATTTTGTTAGGAGGTGTTCTCTTTCCAGCTTTCGGGACGATTTGGAGTATTTGCTTTTGTCTTGTCTTTGGTTTAGGGGCTGCTAAAGATAGCATACGACTTAGCTTTTGTCGTGTGACAAGCCAGCATAAAACGTAGTGGCTTGAAAGCACAGCCAATTCTTTAACTCGCATCCACGGGTGGCTGGGAGGTTCTCCCACCTGGGCTGGGTGATCGCGGCTGGCCTCGCGCGGACGCCTGGTGCTCAGCAAGCTGCTGGCTGCGCCATCTGGCAGACCGGGGCTTTTTCACCGGCAGGGCCACCAGGTTCCCAAGCACAGTAAGCAGGAACAAGCGCCAGCGGCTGAGCAGTTCTCGAGACCCTCCTTGCAGCACATCTGCTCGCTGTCCCATGGACGAAAGGAGCCACGTGGCCAAGCCCAAACTCGAGGGGCGGAGAAACAGACTCCATCTCTCAATGGGAGAACCACACAGTCCTATTCCCGAGGGCCGTGCTATTGGAATGAGAAGAATTGTTTTTGTTTTAGCAATCTATCAGGGTTTGTTTTGTTTTTTAATTTCCGAGTGGTTGAAAATTTTAAAAATCATGGTAGAATTGTTTATTTATCATCTGAATACCTTATCATTTTCTTGAGGGTGGTGGTTATTAGGTTTCCTCTGTGGCTGGATACACGATCCGTCTCTGAGAATGCTCCCTGGCTGCCAGGAGCACGTGCAGAACCTCTTTCTTGGGCATGCGGTGCTTTCTCCTAGACGGGATGCGCAAATTCACATCCTGAATGTCTTCGTTGAATTTCCGAGTTCCACTTCAGTGTTTCCCGGCACAGGCCATGTGCTGCTGGCGGGTTAGCAGTGGACAGACGGCGCGCAGAAATGCTCAAGTCACGTGGGCTGCACAGTGGCGCAGCCAGTCCCTGCTCAGTCTTCCGCACCCTTCTGACTGGAAATGGAAAACTCCCAATTAATGCCAGCACACCGCCCACGCCTTTCTAGGACTCGCTAATCCTCACTTTTTAGCACAGAGAGAGCCGAGGCACAGGCTGGTGCTCTCGGGAGAACCAGTCTCCACGTGGCGTTTCATCAGGACTTGATGTGCGGTCA
>CAUYSK010101216.1:0-11089 GCA_963575035.1 Avahi laniger
CTGTGGAAAGCAATATGGAGATACCTCAATGAGAAACAAGTAGAATTACCATTTGACCCAGCAATCCCATTACTGGGCATCTACCCAAAAGAGCAAAAGTCGCTCTATGAGAAAGACACCTGCACTCGAATGTTCATAGCAGTGCAATTCACAATTGCAAAGATGTGGAAACAGCCCAAGTGTCCATCAATATATGAGTGGATTAATAAGTTGTGGTATATGTTTACCATGGAGTACTATTCAGCTTTAAGAAACAATGGTGACATAGCACCTCTTATATACGCCTGGAAAGGGCTGGAACACATTCTACTAAGTGTGGTATCCCAAGAATGGAAAAATAAGCACCACATGTACTCACCATCAAATTGGTATTAACAGATCAACACATAAGTGCATATATAAGAATTGCATCTATTAGATATTGGGCAGGGGGGAGGGGGAGGATGGAGGAGGGGACAGGTATGTATGTACACAAAGAGTACAATGCGCACCACGCAATGGGATGGACATATTTGAAACTTGGACTGAGGGGGGGAGGGGGGCAAGGGCAACACACGTAACCTATACATCTGTACCCCCATATTATGTTGAAATAAAAAAAAGTATAAAAACTTCAAATAAACAACCCAAACATGCATCTTAAATAACTTGAAACAAATAGCAAATCAAATACAAAATTAGTAGAAGAAAATAAAGATTGGAGCAGAAATAAGTAAAATGAAATAAAAATAATATAAAAGATCAATGAAACAAAATGTTGTTTTTAAGAAAGTATAAACAAAATTGACCAACCTTTAAACAAGGTTCAGAAAACAATAAAGAAGACCTAAATAAATAAAATCAAGATGTAAAGGAATCATTGAAATTGACACTGCAGAAACTGAGTTATGGAAATTCTACTGGATCTCCTTATGCTACTGTCATTTTTCACCCAAAGCGTGGTCAGTACATCACTTGAAGCAAAAATTCTTCGCTATGTTAATTGTAGAGCCTGTGATATGAATGTCAATGAAGAAAAAAAGGATCAAAATAACATTTCAAGGTGTCACATTATGCAAAATATTGATTAGCCTAAAACCAAATCTTAAGAGTCTGATAGTAAAAGAAGATGCCTATTTTTTAAAGTCAACTTAAAATTGCCATGTTTTTTGTGTTTACCTACATTTGATAGCATTCTTGATAAAACTCTCTTATTCATCTCTAAAAAAAAAAAGAAATTCAAAGGATCATTAGAGATTACTACAACCAACTATAAGTCAATAAATTAGAAAACCTAGAAGTAAAGAATAAATTCCTAGAAACATACAACCTACCAAGATTGAGTCAAGAAGAAATCCGAAACCTGAATAGACCAATAACAAGTAATTATATACAAACAGTAAACAAAAGTCTCCCATCAAAGAAAAGCCCAGGATCCAATTGCTTCACTGCTGAATTATACCAAGTATTCAAAGAAGAAATAACACCAATTCTACTCAAACTATTCCAAAAATTGAGGAGGAAGGAATACTCCCAAAGTCATTCTATGAGGCCTGTACCACACTGATACCAAAACCAGACAAAGACACAGCAAAAAACAAAGCTGTAGGCCAATATCTCTGATGAAAACATGCAAAAATCTAAATTCAACAACACATTCAAAAGATTTTTTCACCATGATCAAGTGCAATTCATCCCAGGGATGCAAGGAGGTCATCATACACAAATCAATCAATGTGATATATCATATCAACAGAATGAAGGCCAAAAACCATGTGATCATTTCAGCTGTTTCTGAAAAAGTATTTTTTAAAATTCAACACCCTTTCATGATAAAAAAAACTCTTCGAAAAATAGCTATAGAGGGAACATACCTCAACATTACAAAAGCTATATAAGACAATCCCACAGCACTCCTCATGCTGAATGGGGAAAAATATAAAAGCCTTTCCTCTAAGATCTGGAACAAAATAAGGATGCCCACTTTCACAACTGTTATTTGCCATAGTACTGGAAGTTCTAGCTAGAGCAATCAGACAAGAGAAAGAAATAAAGGGCATCCAAATTGAAAAGGGAAAAGTCAAATTATCCTTGTTTGCATAAGATATGACCATATGTCTGGAGTAACTTAAATACTCCACAAAAAAACTATTAGAACTTATAAACAAATTCAGTAATGCTTCAGGATATAAAATAGCTATACAAAACTCAGCAGCATTTCTATATGCCAACAGAGAAAAATCTGAAAAAGAATCTGAGAAAGTAATCCCATAAAATAAAATACTTAAGAATAAACTTAAACAAAGAAGTGAAAGATCTCTACAATGAAAACTAAAACATTGATCAAAGAAATTGAAGAATATGAAATAAAAAGGAAAGGTATTACATGCTTATGGATTGGAAGAATCAATATTATTAAAATGCGGGGAGGACCCAAAACAATTGACAGATTCATTGCAATCATGTTCACAATACCAATGACATTCTTCACAGAAATATAAAAAATAATCCTAAAATTTACATGGAACCACAAAAGACCCAGAATACACAAAGCCATCCTAAGCACAAATAACAAAACTGGAGGAATCACATGAACTGACTTCAAATTATACTACAAAGCTGCAGTAACCAAAACATCATGGCACTGGCATAAAAACAGTCATATAGACCAATGAAACAGAATAGAAAGCCCAGAAATAATTCCATACATCTATAGTGAACTAATTTTCAACAAAGATGTCAAGAACATACATTGGAGGAAGGACAGTCTCTTCAATAAATAGTGCTGGGAAAATTAGATATTCATATGCAGAATAGTAAAAGCAGTCCCCTATATTTCAACATATTCAAAAATCAAATCAAAATGTATTAAATACTTAAATCTAAGACATGAATATATAAAACTACTAAAAGAAAATCATTGCAGATATGCTTCAGCACATTGGTCTCAGCAAGGATTTCTTGAGTAATGTCCCCAAAGCACAGGGAATTAAAGCAATATTGGACAAATGAGATCACATCAAGTTAAAAAGCTTCTGAACAGCAAAGAAAATAATCAACAAAGGGAACAGACAACCTATGGAATGGGAGAAAATATTTACAAATTACCCATTTGACAAGGGATTAATAACTAGAATTTATAAGCAGGTCAAACAACTAAATAGGAATAAAAATCAAATAATCTGATTAAAAATGGGAAAAAATCTGAATAGACATTTCTGAAAAGAAGACATGCAAATGGCAAACAGGTATAGAAAAAAATGCTCAACATCAATAGTTATCAGAGAAATGCAAATCAAAACTAAAATGAGATATCATTTCTCTCCAGTTAAATTGGCTTTTATCAAAAAGACAGGCAATAACGAATACTGGCAAGGATGTCGACAAAGGGGAACCCACATATGTTCTAGGTGGAAGTATAAATTAGTGCAATCACTATGCAGAAAAGTATGGAATTTTTGCAAAAATATAAAAAATATAACTATCATATGACCCAGGAATCCCACTGCTAGGTATGTATCCAAAATAAAGAATATTAGTATATCAAAAAGAAATCTGCACTCTCATGTTTATTGCAACATTATTCACTATAGCCAAGATTTGGAATCAACCTGTGTCCAACAATGAATGACTGGATAAAGAAAATATGGTGCATATGGACAATGAAATATTATTCAGCAATAAAACAAAATCAAATCCTTTCATTTTCAATAACATGAAGGGAACTGGAGAACATTATGTTAAGTAAAACAAGCTAGGCACAGAAAGACAAATCTCACATGTTGTCACACATGTAGGAGCTAAATATTAAACAATCTTATGGAGACAGAAAGTGCAGTGATGTTCACTAGAGGCTGGCAGGAGTAGCAGGGAGAGGGGGATAAAGTGGGGATGGTTAATGGGTACAAAATATAGTTAGATAGATAGAATGAACAATATTTGATAGCACAAAAAAGTGGGAATAGTCAACAGTAATTTATGGTATACTTTACAGTAATTGAAAGAGTGGAACTGGAATATTTCTAACACAAAGAAATTATAAATGTTTGAGGTGATGGATACCCCAGATAGTCTGATTTGATTATTACTAATTGTAGGCCTGTATCAAAACATCACATGCACCATATAAATATACGCAACTGTTATGTACCCATAATAATTAAAAATAATTTTAAAAATAAATAAGATTAGGAGTTATGCTTGAATGGGTGATGGTGATGCAGGATTTAAAATCTTAAAGAATCAGTAGGGATAGCCCTGGATTCTCCAAATGGCTTCAACGCTAACTGGTATTTCATGATATTGTCTGATAACATGGTAATAGATATTCCATTATTAGTTATCTACCCAAAGGAAAATAAATCACTTTATCAAAAAGACACCTGTGGCCAGGCGCAGTGGCTCACGCCTGTAATCCTAGCACTCTGAGAGGCCGAGGCGGGCGAATTGTTTGAGCTCAGGAGTTCGAAACCAGCCTGAGCAAGAGTGAGACTCAGTCTCTACTAAAAATAGAAAGAAATTATCTGGACAACTAAAAATATATAGAAAAAATTAGCCGGGCATGGTGGCACATGCCTGTAGTCCCAACTACTCGGGAGGCTGAGGCAGTAGGATTGCTTGAGCCCAGGAGTTTGAGGTTGCTGTGAGCTAGGCTGATGCCACTGCACTCTTCCCCAGGTGACAGAGTAAGACTCTGTCTCAAAAAAAAAAAAAAAAAGACACCTGTACTTGAATGCTTATTGCAGAACAATTCATAGTTGCAAAGATGTAGAATCAATCTAAGTGTGTATCAATTCATGAGTGGATAAAGAAAATGTGGTATATGTATACGCTGGAATACTACTCAGACACGAAGAAGGATGACAATGCATAGAGGGAAGCATAACTCAATGGAAATCTATTAGGGAATAGTGGGGAAGAGGGGATGGGTGAAAACATACCTAACTAGTACAATGAACACTATCTGGGTGGCAGGCACACTTTTAACTCTAACTGAAGCATCACAAAAGAGACCAAAACATTTGTACCCCTGTAATACTTTGAAATAATAAAAAAAGAGGAAACATACTTAGAAATCTACTATTTCCAGCTCCGGAAATCACCGTTCTATTTTTTGTTAATAAAAATTTGACTCAGGAGACTCAAGATGGCTTACTAGAGACACAGCTTGTCAGACCATACCAGCACAAGAGTTGAGGGTTGGACTGAGGAGAGCGGAGAAAGATTACTGCTCAGAAGTGGATCTTAGGGAGAGACAGCAGAGGAGTCCATGGATACCATCAAGAGGAACTATAAAGCTGAAAGAGAGGAGGATAGAAAAGAGAAATCAGTGGTGAGAACAAAATGCAGACAGTTCTGGAGCCAAGTGAAAGGGGGAATACCATGAGGGACCAGAGAGCTAGCATCCCTGCATCTGGACATCTCTGCGTCTGCACCTACTCACCACTGGAATCCCAGATAATAAGTTTGGCTTAATCCAGCTGTAGCTGTGGCTGCACCCTCCCCGTAGCAACTGCCAAAGCACTTTGTGCTGAGAGACTTGGCTCTGCACAAAGGGGCCGCACTCCCAGCTGAATCTGCCTCAGAGAGTGTAGCCACAGCTGTGATGGCTAAGAGGCTCAGAGAGGAGGGCAGGACCCATGCCCTCCAGACAGGAGAGAGGTACAGGGACACTGTAGCCCCTTCCCCCACTATAGTAGCCTCTAGAGTTCTCCGTGCCAAGTGACTTGTTTTCAGCAGAGGGAGCGCATTCCCATCTGAGCTGGCTAGTGGCAGCCATAGTTTGCGATCTTCCTGCCCACAGGAATTTGGTATGTTCATCTGCTGATGGCTCAGACAGTGGAGCAGGAAGATATAGGGGAGAAGTCCCCATTCCAGAGTCAGGTGGCAACAGAGAGCCTTGCCCATTGGGAGGCTGTGGAGGAGCACAGGAGAGCAGGGGGCTCTGAGCATGCCCTATCTCCTACCCCGCACCCTGGATAGAAAACCACCATACAGGAGTAGGCCGCTGCACTGAGACTGAATTTGCATAAGCACTGGTTCCCATGGAAACTGAATGCCTCTGATGCTCAGGCTGAATCAGAGCAGCTGCCCCCCCACAACCACTTCAATGGGGAGGGAAATTAACCTAAGTTTCATAAGTCATCACACCACTACTCCCCTTGTGGGATTGTCCCCCTGGCAGAGATCTCTGTAGATAGAGAGTCCCCCCCCCCCCGCGCCTCACCTTGGTGTCTAGTGGTGGAAAAGGATTGCACAATTGGAAATCCCCCTATATGCCAGCATCACATGGAGATGCATGCCAGTGGGTCTGATACATGAACTGTGGGGAAGTTGGACAGCTTATCTTGGGCAGAGAAGGACGCATGCAGACTGATCTGAGGGAAACGTGCTGTGGAGTTCCAGGGATCAAGCAGAGAGGGCGCATGCCCCACCCCACAATGAAACCAAGTTCATGGACAGGGACAGAAAAACATGGCTAAGAGCCTCAGCAATCACACATACAGGCCCCTCCCATCAGGAGCAGCCCTCCAGGCTGAACTCCGTATCAGTGGCTCGCCCTAGCAGCTGAATTAGCAACGTCTGAGCCCCACGGAGACTCAGCAAAACCCCACACCCAGGCTCTCATACCACAGCTATGATCTATCTTGCTCCTCTCCCCAGATCATAGGGATCAGGGTCCAAACAACCCCTGGCAGCTAAAACGCTCCTCCCAAAGCTAGGGGCATTCATATACCCCACCTGGGGGAACAAAGCTTACCATGGGCACAATAGATTACCTCAGTAACTGGCTTCTCCATGCAAACTACAATCAATGACAGCAGGAACAACTCCAAGTCTACAGGCCTCAGAACAAGAGAAGTTGATGATGTAACTCTCAGTATGAGGTCTGAGAACCCAGGGGTTCTTTGGACTGCAAGTCCTGCAGTCCAAAGCCCAGGGTGCCTGGAGTTCTAATTCCAAGGAGAGGAGAAAACAAGTGTCTCTGCTCCAGGAGAGAGAGAGTAGGGGAGGGTGGGACCCATTTTCTCTGCTTTTTTTGTTTTATTTGGGCCCCCAGCACATTGGATGGTGTCCACCCATACTAAAGGCAGATCTACCCCACCTAGTCCTCTCAGACTCACATGCCAATCTCCTCTGAAAACAACCTCACAAAGACACCCAGAAGTAATGCTTTACCAGTTCTTTAATGTTCTATAATCCAATACCTAAAATTAATCATTACAATAGGTAAATCAATAGTTAATTTTATAGTGGGAAAAGAATGGGAGGGCAAAATAAATGTCACATAAATAATAAGAAGTGAGAATGGGGAAAGCCTGGATAAAATGGAAATAAATAATCTAGGAAAATGTAAATTACTAGAATGACCTCAAGCAGCATGCAATATTTAAATATGTCAATGACTGTAAAGATACTTTCTCAAATTTTCACTGAGCTGCTATTCCTAAGAAAACATATCATGCTTAGATTGCTCCATGGTTAACTCCAATACTATTTATTAATAAATTGTTCCATAGCAATAGACACAGCAATAAAGCTTAAAAATTATATTTTTCTGAGTATAGCATAATTTTATATCAAACCCCCAAAATAACATCATAATAAAAAAACACCATACTCATGAATAGCAAGCAAAATTCTTAAATAAAGTATTTACAAATGTTACCTATCCAAACATTAATAATAACAGCATAACAGCCAACATTTGTTGCATGATTACAATCTGCCAGGCACTTTTCTAAGAGCTTTACATGTGTTTACACATTTAATTCTCACAATAGTTCTGTGAAGTAGGTACCATAATAATCTCCATTTAATAGATAAAGAAACTGAAGCAGAGAGGTAAGGTAAATCACTAGTCATTAAGTGCCAAAAGAAGGACTCAAATCCAGGCAGTCTGTTCCAAAACTCAAAGTCCTAACCACTGTACTACACTGTGTTCTGTGAGAATAATTCACAGTGAACAAATTAGGCTATTGACACGATATGGAAAAGATACTATATTAAGAAATCTATTAATAAATTTCTACTATTTTCAATAGATAAAATGAGGAAAATCACATACC
Organism: Avahi laniger; assembly: GCA_963575035.1. Lineage (NCBI taxonomy): Eukaryota > Metazoa > Chordata > Mammalia > Primates > Indriidae > Avahi > Avahi laniger. The sequence goes on from CAUYSK010101216.1 coordinate 8,049, forward strand.
TTCACTGTTGCTTAAATGCTTTGGGGAAAAATTCAAAAAAGTTTTAGATACATTTTTGAAAATTGGAAAAATGGAGTAAATGAGTACATTCTAAATAAAATTTTTCCCCTATCAAGCAAAAAGGCAAGAGGATGCTTAATTGAGAAACACAGAGCAAAATTATGGAGTAAGATTTTCCAGCGCTAATCCCTTTCAAGAAACATCAGTTTGAATGACTCCCCACAAGTGAAAATATATTCACAGGAGCTAAGGAGTGTAGGTGAGAGATTTCAGCACTTGATTTTTTTTTTAAGCACAGAAATAAGAATAGAGGCCTTGAGAAGAGTAGGAAGGACAGTTTCACATTATTTGTGTCACCCCTTGCCCAAGTCCTAGCAGCACAAGCTGAGAGAGAGATAATCTCCTAGTTGAGTGAAAGAGAATGAAGTAATACCAGAATTTGCCTAGGATAACAGCACCAAGCCCACTCCAGCACCACACAGGCCCCTGTGGACCAAGGCTCTAGGCCTGTCCCACCACCAGGCATGCCCCAGCAGACTCTGGCTCAACACCTGCCTCAATGCTAGGCCAGGCTCACACACCAGGCTGGCCCCTGTGGCCCAAGGTTTTAGGCCTTCCCCCGTGACCCCAACTCCAGACCATCACTTGTGTCCCAAAAGCTGGGCTGGCCTAGTGGCCCCAGCGGCCCCAAGACTCGATTAAATGCAGAAATAAAGGAAGACTATCCACAATTAACTTAGATATTTCATTTTGCTGTTAATATAGTAGCCAATGCAATGAGGCTAAGCCAGGAAATGGAAGTGTAAGAATCCAAAAGAAGAAAGCAAAATATTATCTGTTTATAATATGGTATACATAAAATACTCAAGATGATCAATGGAAATCTATTAGAAACTTTCAGTTTTAAAATAACAGAGTAAAAAGAATTGTTTTCTCAAAAAAAAAAAAAGAATTGTTTTCTCATTGTCTTTCTGGAAACCTTACCCTACAAAGCAATAAAAAGAACATTAAAAAGTAATATAAACTTCACCCTCAATAAAATTTGGAGATATCTATAACCCCAAAGCATAAGGGAATGGGCTTCCGAATGGAGTGAAGGTTAAACAGATAGGAGGAGACGCTGACGTAAAACTCTCATGACTCATCTCAGGTAGAGCACAACTCCAAGTGGCCAACACTGAAGGAAAGAGCGACAATCGGTTGATTACAGGAATAAGTAACAAATAACCAGGCTAACAGTGGAAGCCTCTCTTAACCCAGGTTGACAAGAAATTTGAGAAGCAGAGAGAGTGGGCCTGAATAAAGAAACAAACAGTCAAGACTGTTGGTAATGGTAATGCAGGGGGCAGAAGAGAAACTTCACATGAGTGGTTTTACAGTGTTGATACAGTGTCTACTGGGGAGAAGAAAAGACCGAAGAACTAACTCTGAATCAGAACTCTTAATCACAGGAGAATTCTTACTTGCTAGCCTGTAACATGCCCTTGGCCCCTCCTTCACATCAACTTTCTTCAAATAGCAAATCTAGAAATAATTCACACAAAGATAAATAAATATATATATATTCATATACATACACATATGTACATTATATATACACAAAATGTCTACACAGAAAAATAAATAGATCTATGTACCCTTTAATCAAGCAACTCATCTTCTAGGAATATTTCTTATAAATATAGTCCCACAGTGCACAATGATATATAGGCAAATATTTACACAGCAGAAAAGAGACTAAATTATCATAAATTGGGGAATAATTAAATAAATTATGATATATCCATATAATGGAATGAGTAAGTACCATATGAATTCATAGAGAAAAAAATTTGGAGTGAAAAAAGCTGTGCACAGTGTGTGTGTGTGTGAGTGTGTGTTTATATATACATATACATATATATATGTATATATATATCATATACATACAGGGACACTGAGTATGATATTAGATATAGCCTTGCCTTTATTATGTTGAACTACAGGCCATCATCCTTGATGGATGTAGACTTCTATATATAGACAGCAATAACCAACTTTGTAATAGATTGACTTAATATTTCTGAATTTTATGAGTTTATAGGGGTAATAAATACATTTTGACTTGGGGTATTTTCTATCTTATGATGGGTTTATTGGGACATAATCCAATCATAAGTCAAGGAGCATCTGTGCCTAGTTTGTTCAGAGTTTTTGTAATGAGAGGATGCTTAATTTTATCAAATTTTTAACATCTATTGAGATAATTTTTTACTTCATTCTGTTTATGTGGATTAATAAAAAGTAATATCAAATGATTTGTGTATGTTGATATATCCTTGCAACCCAGAGATAAATCCCACTAGATCATTGTCTAAGATTCTTTTAATGTGTTGTTAAATTTCACTTTGATAGCATTTCATCGAGGATTTTTGCATCTATATTCATCAGGGATATTGGCCTATAGTTCTCTTTTCTTTTGGTGTCTTTGTCTGGCTTTGGTATCTGAGTAAAACTGGTCGCATAAATCTATTTCAGAAGTGTATACTTCCCTTTATTTTTTGAAATCACTTAACGCTTGGCATTATTTTTTAAATATTTCATAGAATTCACCAGTGCTACCATCTGGTCCTGAGATTTTCTTTGATGGAAGACATTTTTTGCTGATTCAATCTCCTTATTTTTATTAATCTATTCAGACATTATAATTTGTCATGATTTAGGCTCAGTAGGTTGTATGTTTCTAGAAATTTATTCAATTCTTTTAGGTTATCCAGCTTGAGAGCATTTAATTGTTCATTGTAAACTCATCTCTCTTTTTTAAATTTCTTTTGGATTAGTTGTAATGTTTTTTCATTTCTGGTTTTATTTGAGTTTTTTTTTTTTTCATTTTCATTTTATTTTATTTTATTTTATTTTTCATTTTTTTAATTTATTTCAGCATATTATGGGGGTACAGATGTTTCTGTTACATATGTTGCCCTTGCCCCCACCTCCCTCCCTAAGTCCGAGTTTCAAATATGTCCATCATTTGGATGGTGCACATTGCACTCTTTGTGCAT
>CAUYSK010101219.1:0-31284 GCA_963575035.1 Avahi laniger
AGGGTTACGTCACACTGGGTAAATGGAAATTTACAAGCTCTTTTCGCGGGCTTTTGTAAATGCGCAGGCTTGGTCGGCAATTTTAGGTAATCAGGCAGATCCACATGGCTCGTGGCCATCTTGGATAAGCGGCTGCCGGGCCTCATGGCTCCCGACAGCATATAAAGCAAATATCAATAGACCTAAAGAGAGAGAGAGACTACAATACAATAATAGTAGGAGACTTTAACAATCCACTGTCAGTAATGGACAGATCATTCAGACAGAAAAGCAAACAAAGAAACAGTGAAATTAAACTATACACTAGATCTAATAGGCCTAACTGACATTTACAGAACATTTCACCCAACTGCTACAGAATACATTTTTTTTATCAGCACTGGAACATTCTCTGGAATAGACCATATCTTAGCCCATAAAATAAGTCTGAACAAATTTTAAAAAACAGAAATCATATCAAGTATATTTTCTGACTACAATGGAATAAAGCAAAAAATCAATAACAAGAATAATCTTGAAAAATACATAAATACATGGAAATTAAACAACATGCTCCTCAACAACCAATGGGTTAACGAAGAAATTAGGAGACAAATTTAAAAATTTCTTGAAACAAATGAAAATGGAAATAAAACATACCAAAATTTATGGGAAACAACAAAAGCAATACCAAGAGGCGAGCTGATATCAATAAATATCTATATCAAAAAAAGTAGAAAGACTTGAGATAAACAACCTAATGATGCACCTCAAGAAACTAGGAAAGCAAGAACAAACCAAACCCAAAATTAGCAGAAGGAAAGAAATAATAAAAATCAGAGGACAAATAAATGAAATTGAGACTAAAAAAATACATAAGGTCAAAGAAACAAAAAGTTGATTTTTTTGAAAATATAAAATCAATAAACCTTTAGCCAGACTAAGAAAATTAAGGAGAAACCCAAATAAATAAAATTAGAAACAAAAAAAGGAGACAACAAATGAGACCTTAGAAACGCAAAGAATCATTAGAGACATGAACAACTAGATGTCAACAAGTTGGAAAACCTGGAAGAAATGTATAAATTCCTGAACACATACAACCCACCAAGATAGAACCATGAAGAAACAGAAAACCTCAACAAACCTTTAACAAGTAATGAAAGAGAAGCCAACTCCCATTGACGAAAAGCCCAGGACTTGATGGACTCACTGCTGAATTCTACTAAACACTTAATGAACTAATATCAACCCTACTCAAATATTCAAACCCTTCAAAAAAAATTAAGAGGAAAGAATACTTCCAAACTCATTCTACAAGGCCAGCATTAGCATGATAACAAAACCAGATGAGGAAACAACATTAAGAAAACAACAAGCCAATATCACTGATGAACATAGATGCAAAAATCCTCAACAAAATACTAGCAAACCAAATTCAACACATTAAAAAGATTATTCACCATGATTAAGTGGGAGTCATCCCATGGATACAAGGATGGCTCAACATATGCAAATCAATAAACATGATGCATCACATTAACAGAGTCAAGAATAAAAACCATATGATTGTTTTGATAGATACTGAGAAAGCATTTGATAAAATTCAACATCCCTTTATGATAAAAAAAAAACCCTCATCAAAATGTGTATAGAAGGAACATATCTCAAAATAATAAAGATCATAAATGACAAACCCATGGCTAACATACTGAATGGGGAAAAAGTGAAGGCCTTTCATCTAAAGACTGGAGTAAGACAAGGATGCCCACCTTCACCATTATTACTCAGGGTAACACTGGAAGTCCTGGCCAGAGCGATTAGGCAAGAGAAAGAAATGAAGGGCATCCAAAGTAGAAAAGAATTTTTCAAATTAGCCATGTTTGCAGACAATGTGATCTTATACCTGAGAAAACCTAAAGACTCCATCAAAAAGCTGTTAGAACTGACAAACAAACTCAGTAAACCTGAAGGATACAAAATCAATATACAAAAATCAGTAGCATTTACATATGCCAACAGTGGACAATCTAAAAAGAATCAAGAAAGCAATCTTGTTTATAATAGGTCCAAAAAATATAAAATACCTAGGAATCAATCTAATCAAAGACATGAAAGACCTATACAAGGAAAAATATAAAACTCTGATGCAAGAAACTGAAGAGGACACAAAAAAATGGAAAAATATTCCATGCTGATGGATTTGAAAAATTAATATTGTTAAAATGACAATACTATCCCAAGCAATATACAGATTCAATACAATCCAATATGATCTCTATAAAAATACCAATGACATTCTTCACAGAAATGAGAAAAAATCCTAAAATTTATATGAAACCACAAAAGACCCCAAATAGCAAATAAGTCCTTAGCAAAAGAACAAAGCTGAAGGAGGCAGCATACTATTTGACTTCAAAATTTACTGCAAAGCTATAGTAACCAAAACAGCATGGTACTGGCAGAAAAACAGACACATAGACCAATGGAACAGAATAGAGGACGCAAATATAAATCCACACATTTATAACCAACTCATCTTCAACAAAGGTGCCAAGAACATACAATGGGGAAAGAATGGTACTTTTACTAAATGGTTCTGGGAAAACTGGATAACTATGTATAAAAGAAAGAAACCAGATCCCTCTCTCACACCATACTGAAAAATCAAATCAAAATGGATTAAAGACTTACATTAAATGTGAGACCTAAAACTATGAAACTACTAGAAGACAACATTGGGAAATGCTCCAGGACATTGATCTGGACAAAGATTTTTTGTGTAAGACCTCAAAAGCACAGATAACCAAAGCAAAATTATACAATTGGGATTATATCAAGCTGAAAATCTTCTGCACAGCAAAGGAAACAATCAACAAAGTAAATAGACAACCCACAGAATGAGAAAAAAGATTTGCAAACTATGCATCTGACAAGGAATTAAAAACCAGAATCTGTGAGGGTTCAAACAACTCAATAACAAAAAAATCCAATTAAAAATGAGCAAAAGATCTGAACAGATATTTCTCAAAAGAAGACATACAAATGGCAATAGGTATATGAAAAGATACTCAACATCACTAATCATCAGAGAAATGCAAATCAAAACTACAATTTAAATTTAAAATAGCTTATTTTAAGCTATTTTAAATACAGGCAATACTAGATGCTGACAAGGATATGAATAAAGGAGAACCATTGTACACTGTTGGTGAGAATATAAATTAGTACAGTCACTATGGAAAACAGTATGGCGGTCTCTCAAAAAAATAAAAGTAGAACTACCATATGATTCAGCAATTCCACTACTGGATATATATCCAAAAGAAAAGAAATCAATATATCAAAGAGATATCTTCACTCCCATGTTTATTGCAGCACTATTCACAATAGCTAAAATATGGAATCAGCCTGAGTGCCCCTCAATGGATGAATGGATAAAGAAAATGTGGCAGAAACACAATGGCATACTATTCAGCCATAAAAAACGAATGAAATCCTGTCATTTGCAGCAACATGGCTGGAATTGGAGGCCATTACATCAAGTGAAATAAGCCAAGCGAAGAAAAACAAATATTGCACACTCTCACTTACAAGTGGGAGCTAAAAAAGTGGATCTTAGGAAGATAGAGTGTAGATTGGCGGTTACGTGACGCTGAAAGGAGATGGGGGGAGGAGAGATGAAAGGAAAAAAAGAATATAAATGTATTTATTACCACTGAACTATACACTTAAGAATGGTAAAGATGGTAAATTACATATGTACGTTTTCTCAATAAAAAATTAATTTAAAAAAGTAGATTATAGAATGTTCCCATTTTTTAAAAAAATACATATTTAAAAATGTATATATATGTATATATATATAAATATATGTATGGAATGAGAGTCTCCAGTATTAATAGTGTTTTATTTGTAGACTGTGGTTATGTAGGGGAGAAGTCGACTTTCTACATTATACACTTTGTCTTTAGGTTATATAATACACATGTATTACTTCTTACAATAAAAAATTTAATTCTATTTAAATATTTCTTTGGAAATTATGCATTTTTAGTGCTTCTGAGCTGTGATTTTGCAGTTAATTCTGTTTGAATTTTTAGTGGCCCTCAGGAAGCATGCACCAGTAGGTAAGGAACACGGTTTACAGGTACATCCGTAGCTTCTGTGCACAGGAGTAAGAAGGATACTACAAGAGTGCTGCTTAGCTCGTCCCAACTGTTATTTCAAATCAAAGGTAGACAAAATGATTATGCAAATGAAATCAGCAATAATATTATTCATAGTGGTAAGAGCATGCTGAAAATCGATAAATCTGCATGTTGCAATTTTTGCATGAAGTAAGTTTTATTCTCATTCATTCTTTAACAGCACATACTTTCTAGCTTGTTAATTTTACTTATGGAGTGACAGTCTAGAATCATCAAGTCTCTTTTTATGAGTTCAATCATTTTTTTTGGAATTGGATAAGCCCTATTTTCTTTGTAAAGGGACAGGTTTTGAGATCTCCAAAGGCTGATTCTTTACTCATATGTTTACAAAATATGTTTTACAAATACCATAAAAATTGTAATGTTATTTGCTTTACTTCCCTGTAACATTTTGTGGGGATTCATCAAAATTCAGAAGTATGTATGGTGCATGTGCACATCAGCCCTCATGCGTATAGAAGCAGGAGGGAGGGGCAAGTTGAGAACATCTGCTGGTTTAACAAACAAGGTCAGAGCCCCACAGCTGGCATCTCACGCAGCCTCAGTGCCCGCTCCGTTGCTGGGTTCTGTGAAGCTGAAATCCTCCAGCTCCTTTCTCTCTATTGGAACACAGTTGTAATGCCAATGGCGCTAGACCAAAGCACTTACTTTAAAGGTCCTCAAATAAAAGACACATGAGATAACTACAAAGTGAAAGAAGGGTCGTGACCTTGACCTGACCTTAGTCAGGAATCTGTTGATGGAGCACAGCCCCCTACAGGTATTGTAGAAAATGCTCCATGGCTGTTTCACGCTCCAATCTGATACCACTTGTCACCTGTCTGAATACCCACAGTGATGACAATTATTGTTCTGGTGGGAAATTACCATAAATAATAAGTAATGTGACTTGAGAGTTTAGGAAGAGCACAATGTCATTTTTAAAAATTTCTGCCTGCCAGTATTAAAAATAAGCTCATGAAATAAATTTAACACATTAAGTCTTGTTTTCTCACAGCTGTATCTCTTCTCAGCTAACAGTCCATTCCTTCTGAAAATGTCATGGGCAATTGTTTTGTTACCAACGTAATCTATTTGCCGTCTTCGCCAGCTGCTTGTGACTCCTGAGAGAGACTGGCACAGGAGAATATATTTTGTTTTGTTTTTTATTTCTGTGTTTGTTGCTTTTCAAAAATGAGGCCATTTCAAGCAGTGATGCTGAGGGATTCTGTTTGTTTGGGGGCCACTTGTTTATTGGTGGCTCTTCTATACTTTCTCTTAGCTCCCCTTCAACACACAAGTTTTATGTGTACGGAACAGCCTGTCCTCTGTGTGTCCATGGGCTCCGAACAGCAGCACCTGACGACAAACACAGTGAGCGACCTCCACGTTCAGGATTCGATCTACACGCAGAACCATACCAGACTTCCTTTTCTCTTCTTCAGTCTTCACCGCCTTGCCTGGCCCAGCAACTCTTTTAGTGGTCTGTGAATGCTTGAAAATATTTCGCTCATTGCTGTGGGCTGGGAACAAGCCGAGGTGGCACCTGAGAGTCATAGTCTCGTAATCTCGTATTCAAGGGGGCACCATGCCTCACAGCTCAGCCCCCACCCCACAGCAGAGCTCCCCATCCACGCTGGGTCATACGCAACCCAGCCAGCTTGAGTCCCCACACCCTCCAGATGGTCTGTTTTGGCATCCATATGGAGCCACTTCAAGATATCCGGCCCCTCATGGACAGACTGATAAAAATCCAAACTCTGAACCTCTTCCACATTTTCTTACTTCTAAAATACACTGGGCTCCCCCTGGAACTGAAAGGGATGGAAAATCTAAAGTCAACAGCCCCCAGTCCCCAGATGTGTTCATAACAGGACCCAAAACACACACCTCTCCCTCTATCCCAGGCTACTTGCAGCTGCGTGCTGACCACTCGGACTCCTATCAGCCCCAGGGTTGCTGCGGCTGATCCTAGAATATCTGGAACCAACCCAGAGTGCAGGGGTGTGGGCAAGGATACCAGTTCTCACAACACACCTCCCCTCTCATCTCCTGGGCGTGGCAGCATAGAATGACGTATCTCTTTAAACTGCAGAGGATGAAAGGAACGCCCGTTCCGCAACCCTCCTCCCTGGCTCATTCACATGCCGGCCGGCGTAGGACACACGGCAAGAGCCACTTGAAGCCTTTCCATCTCGAGGGCATGGGACAGGAACTATTACACATTTTTTACAAAGTGTGGTTTTGGCCACTCCATTTCCCCTTCCTCAGTTTTCCCATCCAAGAAATAAAACAGGGAATTAGAATATAGGGTCTTTAATGGCTTCCCAGCACCAACCGTACAACAGGATCCCAGTGGTGATACCGTGTGTGTGAGGACCCATTTCTGGAATCCTACTGGACGCCGTGCAGGCTGATCACGTCAACTCCATTTTAGGCACTGAATCCAAGCTCTCTGTTGTAGCACTCTTCAACAAGTGAAAAACATTATTAGAAGTTTTTTGCTATATGTCTCTAATGCTGTGTTAACAGATGTTCATAATTTCCAACTTGAAACACTGCAAAATCTTGTCAAATATTGTCAGAGAGAAAAATGTATTCAGTTTAGTTTTGATAGACTTGAATACAGTCTTTGGAATATTGGTTCTGTCATCTTTCCCTGATCAGAACACTATAGTCCAACCATTCTGGAAAACAGTTTACCACAAATAAGTTAAGCTGTACTTCTGTCAGTGATACAATTAGAATATTCTGGCACTCTGGCCTGATGTTTTTCAGACTACCTTTTGTTTATATTCTTTTCCTTAGTCAAATGTCAAGAATTATTAAATATTCATAAGAAACTTATTTTGATCCTTTCCTATAAACCTGTAAGTCTTACAACATTCACACGTGAAATACTGAAATATAACCTATCTTTTCCTAATGTGAAGAAAGTACAAAAAAGGGGGGATACGTGCCAGAGGTTACCATGGGTCTGAAGACTCAGGTAGGGTGCGGCCCTTATAAGAAAAACTCTAGAAAGGCCTTCATTTGGACCCGTATGTGTGCATTGATAGAAGGCTGAGACATACGGCGCCAATATTGACAGCTTCGTGATTGATCATATCCACAATACTATAAATCTGATTTAGTTTTAGCGTAACTATGGCCCCAAAGAAGCCAGGCTTTTGTATTCCTATATCAATCAGTCGTTGGCTACAGATTACCTGGCTTGGAGGATCGGTATAACCTTCTACTGTTGGTGAAAAAGAGGCTCCTGTTAATGGAGGGGAAATCTCCACAAAGCTACAGCCGTGCAATCTAGCAGACCGCACTCCAGCCTGGCGGCTGTGGATTGCAGGCACCAGCCCAGGGAAGGTGAGGTGGGCAGGCACCAGCAGCATCTACTACTCCACAGCTGTAGCTTAAGACTGCCTCTGGAGCTAGGGGAATAGGGGCACAGTTTTCCCCAAAGCCAAAGCAAGCATGTACTCAGGACGATGAAAGATCCTGAACACCTCAGAATTTGGAATTTTCGGAGGATATTTTTTGAGTGTAGGAAAAGAGAGTAATAATAAATTGCCACCCTTGGAACTGTAAAATTTATCCATTGGTTTATTGATTCAGAAAATATGTATTGAATGCCTAATATTTGGTAGTCTAGACTTTGGAGCTATATGGATGAATAAGCCTTGTGCCTGCCCTTACGTTGCTCACCATCTAGTGATGAGGGCGGGCATTTGAACAGATGGTGACAGTTGAGTTATGGCATGTGCAATGGTAGAGATACAAGAGGACCTGCAAAGAAGAACCGTTGCCTTATTTGAGGTTACTCTGTATATACACTTATCTAATTTCATTGCCATAATGATCCTATCAGATGAGCTCTATTGCCCCCTATTTGCATATGAGACAAATGAGGCCCAGGAAGATTAGATAACTTGCCAGAGGTCACACAGCTAATAAGTGACAGGTCTAATTTTCAAACTCATGACTAATTCCCAAGCCCATGCTTCAGACTACACATGTGCCATGTCATAATTAGCTGGGAGGGCAGAGAGAAGAAATAGAGGAAGAACTCTTTCTAATTATTTAACCTCTAAATTCCAAATCTGGGGAGTTAACTGGGAAGAGAAAATGGGATGATTTCTAGGATTGATTGAGTACAGCAAACATCATGCTGTTTTTGCATTCTAAGCAATTGGCGTATTTTATGAGCAGTCTCATGAACTGCTACACTATGGTTTTGACAAAGAAGAAAAATAAAGTCATGTGCCAACCTGATATGTCTTATCTGCTGAAGCAAGGTAAAACACTTATGTATATTTTTTTCTCTAAAATAAGGGTTATATATTATCACTGTGGCTATCAAAGTGTCTGTGAGTGCAGAGTTGTTCATTATTTATATAGCAAAGTAAATGCATGTGGCAATTTACTATACATGGCACCTGCTGAGCAAACAACTCCCTCCCCCAAAGAGCTGAGAAGAGTAGAATATAGAACAATACTATGCAGGAAACCATAATCTAGACAAATAGAACATAGTTTGTGGTCTTTATGGCCAGAAAGCTTCATAGAACAGATATCATTCTGTGTTTAAAGTATTCCATGATAAGACTCTGTACATTGTATTTGTAAAATGTGGATTCACCTAATCAGATCTATCATTTTTACGTGCTTCAGGAAACCAATGAACCCATGTTTTGAAATCATCTCTTTGGGAATCAAAGCTCAAAAAAATGGCAGTGCTTTAGGAAAGGGAGTTGAAGAGTGCATAGAAACGATAAAATAGGACGTAAAAATTAATATAGAACTGGTCATGGTGTAGAAAGAAGTTGCCTGAGAGTTAGAGAAGGGCTGAGTGCCACAGAAGTGTGTTTCTGGGTTGGGTACGGATGAGAGTAAGGTTGATATGTCCCAATGCAAATTATGTACTTTTATCTGTGGCCACAGATTCAATCCCATGGTACATAAACAAGTCATAAATGCAGCTTGTAGATCACAAGAGGAAATTGGCCAAAGCATGGCTCAAGGGACAGAAGGCATTGCTATTTTGGAGAAGTTATTTCAAATGAGCTTTTATGATGATGGTGATGATATTAAATCACATTAGCTAGCATAGGTGAGTTGTTTTAAGCTGATACCACTTAAGTTAGTTAGAGCTGTTCTTTAAAATGGTGTGACTATATCATCGAAATACTCACTAGCCAACTAACAGTAGGGTGGGTGGCCATATAATTTCTTTTCTAAGCCAGGGACACTTTTTATGGTAAAAGGGACACTATTGATAATCACCCTAACACTATATGGGTAAATCATGACTGTTTCAGGCAAACCTGGACATGTGGTTACCCTAACTACTCATGAGCTGTGTACAAAATGAGGAAACTGGATAGGTTAGCAAGAAAAATCTGTGAAAATGAATCTTTTTTATTCATCTTCGGCCTTCAAGGAAGTCAGTTACCCTCCAGGAAGTAGGATAAATACAAGACTGCACTCCACATAGCCTACTGCATAGCAGCCAAAATTAGGTTGCAAACAAGCTTTAAGACTGAGTTTGTCCCTATCATCTACTGTATTTCTTAACCAGTTTTATTGATTTCAAGGAAGAATTGAAGAAAAAAGAGGAATCTTTAAGATGTGTGTGAAAACCACATGTAAAGAGCATATTTGGCAGTATTTCTGGCTCATTGCTTAGGAATATATGACCTGATGAATGTGAGTCAGCATTTATTCATACAGCAACTCCCCACTTTTCAACAGAAGACAATGGACTTGTTAAAGTATAGACCAGAGTTTCTCAACTTTGCCACTATTGACATTTTGGGCCGGGTAATTCTTTGTTGTTGGGGCTGTCCTGTGCATTGTAGGATATTTAGCAGCTCCTTGGCTTCTACACACTAGATGCCAAAAGCACCCTCCCCCAAGTTGTGACAACCAAAACCATCTCCGGACATTGCCAAGTGTTCCCTTCAGGGCAAAATCACCCTCAGTTGAGAATCACTGGTATAGACCATGATCCTCTTTTGCCATTCCAACCATTACCACTTAGTTCGTGACTTGAAGGCCTATGAGTCGTTGCATCTTTCAGTTAGAAGAATCTGAAAGGAAATACATCCTCTCTCCCACTTGTTCATTAAAACTTCTCTAACATCCTTGACAGGTGATTACCCAGATTCTGCTGGGCTGTCCCAACTGATGTTGGGAGTTCACTTTCTTGTGAGATAATCTATTTCTTGGTTCGACATTTTGAATATGAGAAAATTCATTAATGCTCAGCTGAAATCAGCTTCCTTGTGATTTCCCCTCTCATCCTAACTATCCAAAACAAACTCTGTAGGAGATGTCACCTCCCTCTTTTACCACACAGCCCTTCTAATATTTGGAGTCTCCTTTCTTCCCAGAGAAGCTTCTCTCCCTATGGTTGTTAACTACCATAAACAACCCTCTAGTGTATCTCTCTGTTTCAGGACTTTCCCAATAATGAAAATCATGATGGCAGTGATAATGATGAGGGTGGTGGTGGAGATCATGATGATGATAATGATGGTGGTGGTGATGGTGATGATGATGATGGCTATGCTGCTGGTGATGATTATGATGGTGGTGGTGATGGTGATGATAATGGCCGTGCTGCTGGTGGTGATGATGATGATGATGATGGTGGTGACGGTGGTGATGAGGGGCCTCACCGTCTTAGCTGCACCTTGTCCGGGAGCCATTGCTAACTGCCTGGCCACAGCCGGAGGATGCCGGACACCATCTCACAGAGCCACGTGACTGGGCATGGGACACACGTGGCCTTAATGTTATAATGTTCCATTTTACCTCCTTGGAGTCATTTTCCTTAAATGAGAAAATAGACACATATAAAGGAATCTGCTAGTGGGTCCCACTTAGAAACAAGCACGCTGTGCCCTGGAACAACGAGGATGGCGGCGGGGATGAGGGCTGAGTTACGGAAGGGCTCGCTTGCGGGTCCCCTCTGTGCCCCGGGGCTTGTTAAATGACCAGACCTCTGGGCCACATGCGTTTCCAAGCACAGGTCCTTTGCAGAAAGTTAGCAACACTTGCGTTTGTATCTTTGGAGGAGGGGGGGAATTTATTCCTCCCAGTGCAGGAGGAAGGAACTCTGATCAGTTATTATTGACAGCAATGGATCGGTCGCCCTGAGCACAGCCTGGTTGCTCTGAAAGCCTCACTGGCAGAGACTGGTGGGGAGGGGGGTGGAGGCACAGCCGGGCCCTCAGGAGACAATCGGCCGAATGGCTTCCGCCCAGAGGATGTTTTTGTGGCCTTTGCTGGGCACAGCCTGAACTGTGGGCTAGAGCCTGGCCTCAGGGAGGCCCGCCCCCCGCCTCAGCGCTGTTGGTTCTTCTGGAGCGAGGCCCACTGGGGTTCCTCCCCGCCCCGGTTCTTCCCTCGGTTCCCGCCTCGCTGCGTGTGTGAAACACCCTCATGTGGGAGACTGAGCGGCTCGTAAAAGATCTGCCGGTCCCTGGTCTTGGCAGGAAGGCAGCCCTGGAGCAGCGTCTCCCAGGGGACTCGGTAACAGCGCTGGGTGACAGGTCAGTGCATCATGCAGAGATCCCACGGGGACCATAATGTGCCACCCAAGATCTGCCACTTTGGCTTAAGGGTTGCTTTGAGCGGAAGGCAGGTGAGATCGGCAGATGCAGAGAAAAGGCTTCTCAGAGCTTCTCTTACCTGAGTGAAAGCAGAAACTTCCTGGGTGTTAGGCTGCTGTAAATTCCTTCTTCAGGGAGGGTCTGTTCCCAGAAGAGAGAATCCGAACAAAACCTGCCCCAAATCCCTTCTCTGGAGGAATTTTACGGCCTAGAAGGAGAGGAAAGACCACTCATACCTGCATCATCACAAACCTGCTCATCTCTCCCTTGTCCTCCTAAAAACCCATTTGTCTTTCCTAAAGAAACCTATTGGTTCTTCCCGTAAGAAGCCTTTTCTCCCCGCTTCCTTTCTCTATTAATAGGTATATAAGCCTCTACTTCTAACTATTGCTGAGCCAGCTGCTTCCCCCCACGAACTTTTTTCTCCTATTAACCTGTCTTTTGTCGGTTTAATTCGCAGGCCTTGGTCACTGAACTTAAAAGGATAGAGTGAAAGCTTTTTCCTGCCCCAAACCCTCCTTTATCACACAGGTTCCCTGACTTGGACGGACGTGGCGGCTGGGAGTTGGGACTGGGGATGGATCCCCCGCCTGCACCTGCTCCTCTCGTGTGTGACGTGCTTGCGGAACTCACCAGAATGGCTGGAAAGATCAGGATTGTGTGTGGCCCCCCGGTGTACAGAGAATGGCTTTTCACTGGAACAAAACATTGCCAGGCTGTGAGGTGGGGGAGAGAGGTGGGGACAGTGGGGACGAGCCTGCCTGCCTTCCCAGCCTGTCCTTGGCACCTGTGCCCTGGGCTCCTCAGTGACCGTCCGTGGAGTCCTCCCCAAATTCTCCTCCAGGAACCTCAGAATGTGGCCTCATTTGGAAATAGGGCCGTGCGCGTGTCATAGGGTTAAGATGGGTCGTGCTGGGACAGGGTGTGCTTTATCCAGTGACGTGAGGAGAGGAGAGACGCAGACACGCAGGCGGACAGCGGTGAGGAGACGGGGCAGAGACCGCAGCGGAAGGTCTGCAAGCCAAGGACCGCCACCGCCTGCCGGGAACCTTCAGGGCAGCAAGGGGACTTCAGGACTCCAGATAGCGAGAGAAGGAGTCGGTGTGTCTGGAACCCCCAGTCTGTGGTGCTTGGTGGTGGCCGCAGGGCACTAACGCTCCTGGGACCTCCTGGCCTCTGCCAGGTGCAGGTCGGACCTGCCTGGCCTCTCTGTGGCCATCCCCCCGCACGGCCCTCCCCCCGCACGGCGAGCCCCTGTGGCGACCGCAGCCCCAGGGGGACGTGGAGGAGCAGGATGGGGGGTTTCTGCTGCTGCGTGAGTCCTTAGCGTCCAGACCCTCGGGGAGCAGGGCTGGCACCAGGCGCAGCCAGCTTTAGCGAACTCCCGATACCTGGACGGCCGTGGAGCAGCCCTGCCTGCCATCGGCCGTGGACGCCTGGACCCTCTGCACCAAATGCAGACGTTTGGACGCCGAGACGACTCGCGATGTTTGTCCTTAGAATTTGTTCCCAGCTTGCGAGCGTGGGGCTGTACCCATCTTTTCGTGCAGATACAGAAAACGGTTTCTGAATTTTAGGTGGCTCCTTTTAAATCAGGCTGGGTTTTTAGGGAGAGGGAACTGTGACGTGGCTCCCGCGCTCGGAAGCGCATCTGCTGGGAATTATGTGGCCCCGCTGTCGCGGAAATGAATCCAAATCGCCTGTTTACGTGGTGGATACTCAAGGACACTCGAGCGCACGGTGCAGAGAATGAACGTGGTCGCGCAACTCTGAACCAGTCGGAGGCGTCGTTTGCGTGCGGCGTCTGCCACTGTTTCAGGGTTGGTGGTGCCGTTGGGGATCCCTCTGTCGTCTGGCTCATGCACTAACCTCTTTTCCTCTCTGCCCGACGGTGAAAGTTGGTTCTTGAAATCCTTGCCAGGAGGATCTGGACGGGATTCAGGGTGGTGGTGGGCTGCGTTTCGGTGGTTTGGAAGCAGCAGCCACTGTTCTGCGTTGCGCTGGCATGCCGCCAGGGTGGCCCCCGGGTAGTTCCTCGTGCTCTGGGGTGAGTGGGATCCGTTTCTTCCCAGGAGAAAATGAAACATACAGGATGACGATGTCCCTTGGTCAAAGAAGACCCTTAAAAACGGAACGCCCAGGGGATCATTAAAATGCTGAGTCCCTGCTCCTGTTCCCAAGTCTGCTTTAGGCGGCCTGGACCAAAGGTGCTGCCACCTCCAAACGGCCCGTCTTGCTCCGGGGCCTGGGCCAGCGCTGGAGCCCCTGCGACCCTCACGGCCAGGCACCCTGGGAGAGGACGTTGGAGCCTGTGCGTGCGGGGGCCCCAGCAAGTGGAAAGATCTCCAGCACATCGAAACGGCAGGGAGGGAGCACCAGCCGCAAGCGCCGGATCATGATGATAAACGGGAGCAGCAAGTGCGGTGAGGGGGTGGGGAAGCCGGAGCCCTCGTGCGACGCTGGTGGGAATGTAAAGGACGCGGCCACTGGGGCAGACGGTCTGGTGTCTCCTCAAAAAGCCAAGCCTAGAATTACCACACGCCCCAGCCATTCTGCTTCTAGGTCTGGACCCCAAAGAATTGAAAACAGGGACTCGAACAAATACTTGTTGATGGATGTTCTCAGCAGCATTATCTACAGCAGTGGGAAGTGGGGAGCCGTGCAGGTGTGCACAGCTAGGTAAGTGGATGAGTTGACGTGGTCCACCAATACGGTGGAATATTAAATGGCCGTGAAAAGGAAGACCCAACACCTGCTACAACGTGGAGGGGCCTCGGAATGTGATGCAAATGACAGAAGCCAGCCACGAAAGCCAAGTGGCGTGAGAGTCCACGTCGGAGGCCTGATCTGGGGGGGGCATTTGGAGGAGGGGCCTCTGGGCGATGATTGCGTCTAGTGGGGTCAGGAAGGCCGGGCCCCATGGTGGGATCAGTGTCCAGCTGTGAGGACGCAGGGCGAGGAGAAGGCCTCCCTGACCTCCGCCCCACGCCTGCATCCCTGGGCACTGCGCTGTGTCCCCTCGAGGGTGGCGTCGCCGGCCTCTGGTCTGGCCCCCAAGCCACACATGGGCGCTTGGCTGCCGATTCCCGTTTGCTTCACAAAAACGTTTCTTACCGGCCAGCACCAAGCAGCCTCACCCCTGACTGTGTCCCCAGACCCCCCTGCGCCCCCGAGATCCAGCTGGGTTAGTCCTTTGCAGCGTGAGAGTCTGTGGGAAGCCCAGGGCGCGGCAGAATTCCCCCTTCCAGAACAGCCTGGTGACGGCAGACAGCGCGGTGCGCAAATGCGCTGCCTTGAGACGCTGGGCCAACGACTTGCCGGCTGCCGCCTGTCCCCGGTGAGCCACAAACCTCCCTGGATCCCAGAGCCAGGCCCCGGCCGCCCTGCCTGGAGGAGGCCGGCCCGCGGAACGTCAGCATTTGGCCTCGTTTTCAGGGACAGTTTCCTGACGTGGCGAGGGGCACGGTGGTCCCAGAGCCAAATTAAAACCCGCCAGCTTCACACGTGGCCACTGTCCCTGGCGGGTTGGGTCGGAGTGAGTTGTGCGCGGCTGCGAGACAGCATCCTTGGAGAATCTCCCGGGAATTCTAAATTTCAGTCACACTCTCTAAATTTTCATTAAGAGCCTTCACCCGGAGAAAGTGAAGGATTAGATTTTATTGTTGGAAAGAAGCCAGATAAAATCAGATGCCTCCATCGGCCCCGCCCTCACCCCTCCGTTCGCGCCTAAGCCTGCGCTTTTCCTCCCGGGCTCCCTGCAGGTATCTGAGAATGTCCATTCGCTTCCTCCGAGCCTCTCTGCTCTTATTTTATGTGCGATTTTGCTTTTATGCCGCTGCCTGAGGCCTGGGCCAGCCCTGGCTCCAGGTGCCACGGGGCGTGAATGTGCAACTAGGAGCTTGAGCTTTCCTCCCTCCAGCGAGGCTTGTTCCAACGTCACCGCTGGAAGCGGGGAGACGTTTCGCTGCACAAAAGGAATTAATCAGATTCCTCATCTGTCTCTCTCCCCTCTGCAAATTCTCTTTCTTCCTGGGATGGCCAACCTGCCCCTCGCCCATCAACAGAAGTAAGAGTTTGCCCAAAATTGCCACCTTTTAGCAGAGCTGGGTTTCGATACACGGCTGTCGACCGTTACCGCGTGCGGCCGGCGAGTTGTAAACACAGATGTTGTTTCTCACCGCGTCGGCGGCAGAGGGGATGAGCCCCCCCTCCAACAAAAACTGGCGCTCGGGCCGGTGCTGAGCTGTCAGCCGGTTGTTTCAAACCGCCAAGGACGGGCCTCGCGGTGCGGGCGCTGGTTGCAGAGTGCGCAGAAGCCTCGAGGTTGGTTTCCGTAAATGAGATTTCACGTGGTCTGTTCAGCAAAGACCTTGAGCGCGTCTCAGACGGTCGCGAGGCTGGTGACATTAATCAGTGGGGAGATTGGCACTGCAGGGTGGCAGGCACCGGGGCGCAGCAGGTTTCCGTACCTGACTCGCAGTGCGGTGGGGTCTCCGGCACGTCCCCTGGAGCAGGAGGAGCCCAGACCAGGCACCGGTGGCCTGGCCTGCGCAGCCAGGGCCTGGTTCCCAGCGACCGACTCCCCCAGGGATAAAAACGCCTCTCGGTTTCTCCCGAGGGCCCTTTCTTGCTGCGGTGCCGGTTTCGGCCCGGGATGCGTTCCCTCCGCCCTCCCCTCGCAGGCTCCCGAGTCCTGTCATTTCAAGATGACGTTGCCAGAATCCCCTGGAACATGCTGGGGCTGTGGATCCGGGGACACAGGTTGAAGGCCGAGAGGTGAGGCCCTGTGGCCCTGGGGCGGAGATCCAGGCCAGGGGGCTGGGTGTGGCCACACGCCCTCCGGGCCCCTGGTCCTCAGCTCGGGGCCTGTGGTTGTCGCTGGGCATTTCGTCTACTTGTTCTTCATTCACCCGCCCGCTCCACAGATACTTACCTGGCGGCTCCCGGCCGGGCACAGCGCGTGAGGGCTGCAGGCAGGGACGCTGCCCATCCTCAGGGGGCCGGTGGGGCCGGCAGAGGAGGGTCCCGGCCGAGGGCAAGACCGTGGACACCAAGGGTTTGCTGGGATCACATGGTCCTGCTGTGTCCCTGAGCCGCGCTGCCTGCCACAGCCCTGCCATGGCCCCGCCAGGCCCCGCCGCCTGCGGCCACCGAGCCCTGGAATGGGACCGCGAGTGTGGAATGCTCACCTGGTGTGAAGACAGCACAAAACATGAGGAAAATAGCGGATTAGGGACTTGGTATATTGATTACGTGGTGAAACAGTCATGTTTTAGATATGTCGGGTTAAAGGAAACGTAGTATCGATTTTACCTGCTTCACTTCACTTTTCAGATGTGGCTGCCGGAAATTTTAAACTGCATCTGCAGCTCATTTAATGCTCTTTGGGGCAGAGCCGTGCCAGAGCCCACCTCTTGCAGCAGGCACACACATGAACACACACATACACACACGCACGCACACATGGGAACACGCAGCGAGTCAGCTCAGAGGCGGGTCTCCCACCTGCAGCTCTGTTCTCCAGACGTCACTCAACGCTGAGTTGTTTTAGGATCTGCTATTATTCTAATACTCTGCCAGGTTTCAGCATTAGAGGGTGGGGTCGTCTGACTTTTAATTTAAAAGATGTAAAAGCCATTTCAAAACACACCAGGCCAAGGAGGGGAGGGCTCTGAGGGGCAGCGCCCGGGCGGGGGTGTGTGCGTGTTTCTGTGTGCAGGCCTGTGTGTTGGCGTGTGCACGTGTGCTTGTGTGAGGCGGGTTTGGGACCCAGCCTGGCTCTGCTCCTGTCGAGAAAGACTGGTGTGAACCTCACAGCAGTGCTGAGTGGGGTTTCGTCCCACCGGCCTGCAAACCTCCCGCCCTCCCTCCCGGCCCTGAGGCTGGGCCGCACCTGCCCTCTGTGGTCGTCTGTTCCCAGTGCCGGAACCGTTCCATGCGGGTCCCTCTCTGAGCACGGCTCCTCACAGGCTTCCACGTGGATCCTCTGCACATGTTTGCAGAGCTGCCCTCTGGGCGGCCTCACTCCGGCGGGGTCCTGCACTGGGGAGGAGCGGCTGCCGCGCCCAGGCGTTCTGGGGACCTGCTCGCTGGCACCAGGCTCCCGGCTGCACTCTGTGGCCCAGAGCGGCCTGGCAGGGGCCGGCGTCCACAGCTGCAGTGGCCGGACGTGTGGTCTCATTTCTGGGATCCCCTGGGACTCTCTGCAGGCATCTTCTTAGTTTGGTCCCCATAGCTGCCCTGCAGGGCGGACGTGCCCGGATGGTCCCTTGTGTACAAACGAGAAAACTGAGACACAGAAAGGAAGTGGCTGGCCTCGGCTCACGCAGTTGGACTGAAGCCCAGGGCATAGGCTGCACCTTGTCACGATAGCACACAGAGCACATGTGCACAGAAACACAGCCCACACACAGCACATGTGAACACACACACAGCGAATACATATGTCACACATGCAGTGCATGCACATAGCACATACATATGGCACATACATGCACACAGCACACGTGCACACACACAGTGAATACATACGGCACACATGCAGTGCATGCACATAGCACATATGTACGGCACACATACATGCACACGGCACATGTGCACACGGACACTCCTCCCTGCCCCTTGTGCCACAGGCGCCGTGACTGGGACCGGGAGCTTGTCTCTGGGCAGGGCCTGGAGTCCCTCTGCCCCCTCAGGTCCCAGGAGAACGTTCCTTGGGAGCCCTGAGGCCGACAGGGCCTTAGGGGGCGTCCCGGGCCGGGCAGTGGCCCTCGCAGCTGCGGGAGGGGCCTGGACCTGACAAACTCTCAGCCCCTGGGGGGGTTGTGCCCACCTGGGACGGACATGGCGGCGCTCACAGGTCCTGAGCGTCCTGCCTGGGGCTGGAGAAGCTGATGTGTTACAAGCGCTGAGATTTACGCGCCTGGGACCGCAGGGACTAAACCAGCGGTTTGTTCACCTTCAGAAGCAGACCTCTGCCCGGGCGTGGCCTCCGTAAAGCTGGATGTAAACACCAGAGACTGTTTGATAACTTCGACCCAGGTTCATTTTCCAGGCTGAGGCTGAGAGCAGGACGCAGGGGCTCGAGTGGGGCTGCGGGGCCTGAGCCCCGTCCCCTGGACGCACCGCCCGGCCCCAGGGCAGTGACAGGCGCGCCCGAGGGGAGGGGCCGTGTGGTCCGCTGGAACTGCTCGGGCAGCCTGGGCGGGCTCAGGGCTCGCTCCACCTCCGCGGGAGGGGGCTGGGCCCGGGCGGCTGCTGGTGGAAGGCCCTGGCTGTGAGGCTGGGGCCTCACCATGGTCCCTGTCCCCTCTGGAGGGTCCCTGGTTCTCTGGGTAGGATCAGCGGGACTCTCTGTCATAGCTCCTGCCTGGGGTGCAGCAGAGGAGGGCGGGGTCCTGCCCTCTCCCCAGCTGGGAGAGAGCCACCGAATTGGCTTCGGTCACCGCGCTGGGGCTCCTTGGCCACAGGCTGGGCGTCCAGACAGAGAGCCCGAGCTCACGTCACTGCGCCGTGGCGGACAGTCTGCGCGGCGGGCAGCGGTGGGGTCACAGTGGGTGTTTTTATCGCCTGGGCGAGAGGGGATAATGTGGCCAAAGCTGCGTGGGCTGGTCAGTCTGAGCCGCCCTCCCAGGTTCTGATTGGGGGTGTCCACTGAGACCCACTGCGTTTGGAGTGGGAGGGGGCCCAGGAAAACTAGCCCAGAAATCGAAGTTTAAGACGAGAAAGGACGTGGACGTGAGAAGGCTTCGTGGAACCAGACGAAAGGCGGGAAAAGGTCGCCGTTCTGCAAGCCGCCTGCGGGAACAGGGCCCGTCTGCTCGACCTCGGCCGGGAGGCTTCTCAGCGCGACCTGGGCCTGGGGACTTCCTGCCCAGCTTGGCGACAGGCCCTGCTGCTGCTGCTTTGTGGAGGGGAAGTTCCCACAATATTAACCATTTTCAAGTAAGTAGCTCGGTGGCATTTGGTACATTCATGGTGTTGTGTGGCCGCCACCTCTGTCTGGTCCAGAGCATCCGGATCACCCCACAGGGAACCCTGTTCCCATCAGCAGTCACTCCCCCGCCCCCGGGAACCCTGTTCTTCCCCCTGTCACTACGGACTTGCCCGTTCTGGACGTTTCATGTAGACGGAATCGAAGGACATGCGGCCTCCGTGTCTGGTTTCTGTCGCTGGCAGGTCTCCAGGCTTCACCCACGCCATGGCCGACGTCAGGGCTCGTTCCTTTCTGTGGCGGAACAACGTTCCAGCGCGTGGACGGACCATGTTTTGTGTATCCATTTACCCGTGGATGGACACGGTGGTTCCCATCCGTTGGCGTGGGCAACAGGGCTGCTGGGGACGTCTGCGCACAAGTGTGTGGGCGGACGTGGGTTTTCGCTTTGCCCGGGCACGTGCCTAGGAGTGGAATTGGTGGATCACGTGGCAGCTTGACGTGGAGCTGTTGGAGGGCTGTGTCCCAGCGTGTCCCGACCAGCCCCTTCTGTGATGCGCAGGTGACCTGCCTGCTTCTCGAGGTCAAAGGCAGAGGCTGCCTGGACGGGTGGGCGTATGTCTCAGGTGGGGGACTCCTCCCGCCACGAATAACTCTGCGGAAGACTCAGGGTGTTGCGCCCGTACCGCGGTCCCGGGAAAAGGAGCAGAGGCCAACTGCACATTTGCGCGAGCTGTCTACCTGCGCATTAAGGGACGCTCGTGGGTCTTCCCGTTCAACACGCCAGCGTGGCGTTTGTGAGAGGAGACGGCGTCACACCACCTTCTCTTTTCGAACACAAGTGAGGTTCTGGGCCAGGAGGAGGCTCAGAGCTTTGCGGGTGAGCCGAGGGGGAATCTGCTCCCGGACTCCAAATCACGCCCAGAGCTCACTTCCCAGCTTGTCACCAGGCTGCCCAAGGTCCCAGCCTGCCTGTCTCTGGGCCACCTGAGTGACCAACTCCGCCGGGCTTTAGAAAGTGCCTCCAGCCATTACTACAAACAGCTTCCGCGGTGTGGCCACGTCGGTCAGTGTGGCTGGAGCTGGCCTGGTTCCGGGGCTCCTGACCAGGGGGTGTCCGGGCCTGAACAAGTGCAGGTGGTGGGGCAGCCCCCCGTGCTCACAGAGGGAATTTTCTTTCAAAAATGACATCGCAAGCGAAGTAATGTCAGGGCGCCTGTTTGGGTCGCTTGGTGCTGAAGTGGAGATCCTGAGTGAGCCAGTGTCCATGGCTGCCGAGACCTCAGGCCACGGACAGCAGAACTCACCCCCCACAGCGCTGGAGTCCAGGTGTGGGCAGGACCCTTCCTCCTGCAGGCCCCAGGGAGATCTCCAGCCCCTCCCACTCGGTGGCTCCCCCGTCCCGCTCGGTGGCCGCCTGGCTCCAGCCTCTGCCTCGGTCCTCGCAGGGTCTCTTCCAAGGACGCCCGTCTTTCTTCCATGCAGATGTTTATTAACTTCGTGCCACGCAAACGGCACTGACGGCGTTGACAAGACGCGAAAGGAAACTTCGTGGTCAGAGTCTGCCTTCAACTTGGGATTCTTGGATTTCAGGTTCGAAAACCTTTGGTCTGTGGGGACGTGTCATCCTTCACGCGTGACGGGGTCGCTTCTGTCCCTCCTCGGCATGATGCATTCTGAATCAGAGTGAATTACGTGTTCGGCGTGAGAAGGGCGGCCCTGCTTGATGAAAGTCTGACACTCACATCTCCAGACTTGAGAAACAGAAGGGTGCAAGTGATTCTTCCCTACAGACTTCACAACGACCCCAAGAGGGCATTGACGTGCTTGTTTATGGACCGTTAACTACTTGGGTGCAGAGTAAACTTTCTGGGGGTCGCGGGCAATGCAAGGTCCACGCGATTCTAGCGTCAGAACATCCCTCATAGACGGTGTCACAAGCATGCTGTGTCGGGTAACACGCACTGCGCCCGGCGACGCCCTCCTGGTAAAAGGTCCAGTTTGTGATCTGCCAGCAAAGGATCCGGACGACGAGTCGGTTTCTCTCCGCGACAGCCTGATGTCTCCAGGAACTCGGAGCAGAGTAATCCGAAAACTGCAGTGCAGCGAACTGAACCAGACCACAGAGGGAAAGGAGAGACGGTCAGTATCTGCCGAGACTCCTCACGAAGCGGCTTCTCTTCCCCTTCCACCCCATCCTGCTGCAAAGACGGCCGCTGCTCTAAGGGGAACCCAGACATGCTGGTGATGGGGGCAGGTGGGGGCCGTCAGCCCCTCGAGCCTCTTGGCCGTCGGAGAGGCACCAAGGACAAGGACACCGCCTTTGCGTTAGGGTCCCTCCTAATCCAGGGGACCTCACCTAGGCTACATCTGCCAGGACCTTGTTTCCAATACGATCACACCCCGGCATTCAGGCAGACATGGATTTGGGGGACGCTGTTCAGCCCTCTGCACCGGGTCTTTGGTGCCTCAACGATGTTTCGCTCCCCCAGCGGGAAACTCCGTACACACGTGTGTACTGGCACTGAGCCGGCAGGTCTGGCCACTCTCCCCCTCCCGGGACACCACATGGCCATGAAGGACCAACATGGCCTCCATCCTGGCCTCTGCGGGAGGCTGAGGGGCCCCAGGAGCCCCCGCTTGGCCTAAGACGCTGCTGACTCAGACAAGCAGGAAGCGTCGAGAGGAAACAGGCAGGCTTTATTTTTATCTAATTCCAGCCATTTTGTGGTTTTTGGAGATGGCCTCTGAAGATTTGATTTTTATCTCAAAGAGGATGCGGAAAAGTCCATGGGTCTGGGTCCAGAAAAAATACACACAGAGAAGAGAAGAACTGAGCAGGGATCACACCGGGTGGCCGTGGGGCGGATGAGCCTGGGGTGCAGCCTGGGCGGGGCTCCCTGCTGGGCCCTGAAGGCAGCGGTGCCCGGCCCAGCGCCTGCAGCCAGCAGAGCCTCCTTCCCCTGAGTCCAACCTGCGCCACCCAGCCCCGGGCCGCCTGTCCGTAAAGGGCTTCAATCCCACCAGGCGGGTGAGCGGGTGACGCTGGCCCATGCTGGTGCCAGGTTTCAGGGGCTCGTCGCTGTCTCCGTGATGCGGGACAGCCCCGAGAGGGTCACACCGCCCAGCCTGTTTAACGCCTCTGAGAACCACCTAGAAGGCAGGACTTGCGAGGAGCCCCCTCCCGGGCCCCCCGGTGTCCGGGAGCAAGGTGGGGTTCTCTCCACAATGGCCCTTCTTGTTGGACTGGCCTCATCCTGCCCCTGTGTCTTCTCTTTAGGGACATTTGCTCTTTCTGACAACGGACCAGCGATGAGCCTCGCACTTAAAGAGAGAAAAATGGCCTCGGCAGGAGGCCTTGGTGACATTCCCAGCACTGCCTGGGCCAGTCTCTGCCCTGGTGTACGAGCCAGTCACCGGGCCTTTCCCCTGCGCCCGCACCTGGGGGCTCTGGAGCCAGTCCCTGTGCGGAGGGAGGATGTTCACTGCACCCTCAGACAAAAGTCAAAGCAAAGTCAACAGAGAAATGAGTCCGTGTGACCACCCGCCATCCTGCCCCGCCCCGTGGCTCCAGTCCTGGGGCTGGTGTCCTCCTGCCCTGCTGCGGGCTCTGTGGCTCCATCACTCGGGAGGACGCCTGCCTTGTTGCATTCCACTGGTGGCTTTAGGATTGAACATTCCGGAAAGGAAGAGGAAGGGACAGAGCTGCTCTGACTCTGCTCAGAGTGACCAAGAGGAGGCCAAGGGGCCGGTGTGCGTGAGGGTGTGGCCCGCCCAAGCCGTCCCTCAGCTCCACCAGCAACGGCTGCGGAAGAAAGGCACGTCGCTGTGCCTCAGTTTACTCCCCTGGGCACTGGGGGTAAGAGTGTTGTGGACCTTTTTGGAATAAGAACATTTATGTAGAGATGCAGGCGGTGGCTGTGTGTGGTGAGCATTCGAAGTTGGCGTGTGCGTGTTCATGTCTATGCACGCGTGTGTCTGCACGTGCACATGTGTATGTCTGTGCGTGTGTTTGTATGTATACATGTGCATGTGCACACGTGAAGTATGATGACATGTGATGCTAATATTCATGAAGTCAGCCAATGCTGTGGATGCCATTTGGCCCCGTGCTGCCCTCGGGCTGCCACCCCTGTCGAGGCCCTGGGTGGGCACAGAGGGTCTCCGGCCACTGGAGATGGTTCCGCGAGGTGAGTTCTGCTCGGCTGTGCTGGGTCCTCCCAGGGGCTGGCCCTGTGGGTCGCTGCTGCCATTTGAGTTTCACCAACGCGGTGGGTAAAATGTGGCACTTTTTGGCCGTCCTCACTGCCCCTCGGGTCACCCCCGCAGGACCCCCCCAGGCCTTCAGGTGCGTCCGGACGTGGTGTTTGCGCAGACGCAGCACTGGACGCACTGGACCTGCTTGTCCTCCTGGCCCGTTTCCTGTCTCTGTCCACCCTCTTTTCTCTAATCTTCCCCCTTCCTTTCAGCCACCCCTCTTCTGCCTCCTCTTATCCTGTCTCCTACTAGGAAGCTTCCTGTGCGTCCTCATTAGCATTTGAAAGACCCCACATTCGCATTCAACAGGCCAGAGGTGGTTTCTCCTCTGGCAGCTCAGGGACAGCGCGGATCCCATGGAACGGATCCAGGCAGGGCCGGCCGCCCCAGGGCTGTGTGTCTGTCCCCCGGCCCCCGCGGCGTTGTGCGGAGTCACTTTACCCGCCCTGGACCCATGCGCTGTGTTTGTTTTGCGGGTCCGTGTTAGTCTCCCAGGCTGCCTAACAAAGTACCACGACCCGGGTGTCGCCTCCGAGGCCTGGGAGCCAGAAGTCTGAAATCCAGGTGTCCTTGCTGTCCTCGACCTGCCAGGGAGGACCCCTCCTGCTCATCCTAACTGATAATTACGTCTGCAATGACCCTATTTCCAAATAAGGTCAAATCTGGGGGTGTGGGGACAGGATTTTATATATCTTTGGGGGGCACAGTTCAGCCCGTGATGGGGTCCGGCTGTGCCATCTCTTATTTTAGGAATATGCACAAAAAATGAGTCATTCCCCACCCAGGGCCCCCAGCCCCGGCCCCAGCTCTGGCTGCCATCGCACCCTGGCATGTCCTGGAGTGGCTGTCTGTGCACACAGGTCCCAGCCCCCTCGCACGCTATCTGCTCTCTCCACGTGTGTGTTGCTGTGGTTCGAATGTGTCCTCTCCCTCCAACCCAGGAGCTGCCGGTGCGATGGTGTTAAGAGGGGCCTAGAAGTGTCTAAGCCCTCGGGAGTGGAACTGAACTAAGGTCCTCGGGAAAGAGGCTTCACACCTGCTCTTCTGCCGGGTGAGCGCACAGCTCTGCCCGGCAGACGCAGCACCAAGGCACCGTCTCGGAGGCAGAGAGCAGCCCTCACCAGACCCAGATCTGCCGGTGCCTTGGTCTGAGACCCCCCCGAGCCCCCAGAACCGTGAGGAAACAAACTTACGTTCTGCATAAATTAGCCAGTCTCGGGCATTTAGTTACAGCAGCACAGACGGACTAAGACATCGATCTCTTCCACTTGCTTCTCCAACAGCCTACGTTGGGGGCTGCCGAACATCTGCGCGCTTGACCTGCCCAGCTCTTAACCGAGCCCCGTGAGGAGCCGCCACGCCGAGGAGCCGCCGCTCAGCCACGGTAGGTATTTGCAAGGTGATGGCGCGGCTAGGCATGAGCAGCAGGTGTCTGTGCATAAACCGGGCGCAGGGCTCCTGGGAGGGAGCGTCTGGGTCCATGCCTGTGGGCATTTGTAGTTCAATTCTCTGCCCTTTTTATTTTGACATAATCTCAGACTTAGGGAAAAGGTACAAAAATAGCACAACGAATGCCCGTATTCCTTTGCCCAGATCACCCAAATGCTAATATTTCATCATAGTCGCTTATCTTTCCCAGAGTCGCCACAGACAGCGCTGTTGATGCAGCCGGGGCTTCCTAAAAACGGGGGGGGGGGTCCCAAGCCACGGACGTCGACATCGATACAGTGTGTCGGATCATTCTCCTTCCACTGTGTCATTCTCCCACGCCACGTGAGTTAGCATCGATACAATGTATCGTATCATTCTCCCACCCCAACTCAACATCGACACAATGTCTTATCTAATCTTCCATTTATATTCAGAATTCTTTCACTATCCCAATAATGACTTCCGCAACATTTCTTGTGAGGTTAACTCCTAGATGTTTTATCCTCTTTGTTTCTGTTGTTGGTGGAAGTGTCCCCACTGTTCCATCCTCAGACAGGTTATTTTGCGTATTGACTTCTGTAGGCTCATTTTATGTTATTCCTTATTGAACTTGCTTATTGTTTGAGTTGGATTTTTTTCCCATTGATACTCTAGGGCTGAGCTGCCCGATGTTGTAGTCACATGCGGCTATTTGAATTTACATGTAAATGGAATAAAATTAAAGAGGCAGTTTTACTTCTTTTCCAATTCCTATTTTCCTCGCCGGTTTCTCTTGTCTGATCGCACTGGCTGGTGCCTCTGTGCAGCGCTGGGTGGCCGTGGGGGCGCAGGACGCTTTGACTCGTTCCTGCTCTTAAGGGAGATAATGCCAGCATTTTCTTATTCAGCGAGGTGCGTGGGTTTATGAAAAGGAGCATATTTATATATATATTCCTATTTTCATTATTGCTTATATTTTTGTCAGTAATAGGCATAAACTTTGTCAAGGCCTTTTCTGCATCTATGGAGATCATAAAAATGATTTTTCTCCTTAGATGTATCAATACAGAGAACTTGGCTGATGGAATTCCCAATATGAACCAGCCTGGGATGCTTGGAGCAAACCCACCCGGTCGCGGTGTGTTATCCACTGTGGTGTCGTCTTCTTGTCAGTATTTCACCTGGTACTTCTGCGTCCATATTCACCTGATATTGTCCTGTGAGTTTCTTCTTTTATCCTGATTTTCTCACAGTTGAATGTCCGTGTTATCCTGTGTTATAAAAAGAATTTAAAACGTTTCCTCGTGTTCCATGTTGCGGGATAATCTGTGAAGCTCTGAGACGGTCTTGTCCTTGAAGCTTTGGCAGAATTTTCTGCGACACGATCTGGGCCTGTTTTGTTTTCTGTCTTTTTGGTGGGATAGTTCCTTGATAGCTCTGTTTCTTCTGTGGAAAGTGATCTGTTTACGTTTTCTCTCTGTTACAGGCCGGTTTGGTCCACTGCATTTCCCTAGAAAATCGTTTCATTAGGGTTTCAAATTTATTCGTAGAGGCTGCTGCAAAGTAGTCACTCAGGTTTTAAAAAATGTCTTTTGTTTCCATAATTTTTCCTCTTATTATTTCTTATTTATAGATTTGATTTTCTCCTCTTTTCTCAATTAACTAGTGGATTATCTATTTTTTAATTAAAAACCAGGATTTTAGTTTATTGTTATAATTAGGTCTACTATTTTTCTCTTCTTTTCCCCATTAATGTCTGTTCTTATCTTTATTATTTCCCTTTTTATGCTTTCTATTGATTTACTTGTTTCTTCTTCCAAGCTTTTTGAGCTGGGAATTTGTGTTTTTTTTTTGTTGTTGTTGTTGTTTGTTTTTGGTGATAGAGTCTCGCTCTGTCACCTGGGCTGGAGAACAGTGGTGTCATCACAGCTAACTGCAGCCTCCAACTCCTCGAGCGATCCTCCTGCCTCAGCCTCCCAAGTAGCTGGAACTACAGGCGCCACCACCATGCCTGGTTAATTTTTCTATTTTTAGTAGAGATGGGGTCTTGCTCTTGCTCAGGCTGGTTTTGAACTCCTGAGCTCAAGTGATCCTCCCACCTCAGCCTCCCAGACTGCTAGGATTATAGGCGTGAGCCATCGTGCCAGCCTGTTTTTGTTTTCTTTTTAAATAAAAACACCTAATACTATGAATTTTCCTGTGGTCAGTGCTCTAAATGTATTTTATAGAATCTGTTAAGTAGTGTTCTTATCATTTTTTAGAAACTCTCTAATTTTAGTTATATTTCCTTCATGCATCCAAGAGTTCTTTAATAGTTTTGTCAGCAGAAAAGAAGCTAAACTCTGTAAAACAGTTTAAAAAGGTTTATTCTGAGCCAAATTTGAGGACTATGGCCCGGAGCCACACCCAAGAAGCCTTGAGCCAGTGGACTCGCCACAGCTGGGTCAAGGTTTGGTTTTATACATTTCAGGGAGACGGGAATTACACATGAAGTCGTGAATCAATACATGGAAGGTGGACGTTGGTTTGGCTCGGAAAGGTGGGACGTCTCAAAGCGGGGGCTTACAGGTTAGAAGTGGGTTTAAAGACGCTTTGATTTGTAATTGGTTAAAGAAATGAGCTTCTTTGTTAAAGGAAAGGCTGGGAATGTTTCACGATGAGGAAGTCTGGTAACCAGAGGCCCGGACTGAGCGGCTGGTGAGGACAGAGCCGCAGGCGTGCCCCGCGTGGTCTGAGCTTGTCAGCGAGTCGTCATTAATAGACGAGGACATCCTACAGGAAGGGTGGGGGTGGTGAGGCCTGACCTCCCTGCTCATGGCCAGCACCTTGGTTTTAGGAGATCCCCTTGGCTAGGAGGGGCCATTCAGTCAGCTGGGGTGGAGGGGCCGCCCTGGGCTCAAGATTTTATTTTAGTTCACGGTTTAAAAATTGTCCATGTGGAGGCTCCTTTGCTTTGACATTGATA
Organism: Avahi laniger; assembly: GCA_963575035.1. NCBI lineage: Eukaryota > Metazoa > Chordata > Mammalia > Primates > Indriidae > Avahi > Avahi laniger. Next base: position 28,345 of record CAUYSK010101219.1, read on the forward strand.
ATAACTTGTCATTTTATTGCATATGATTAGAGCTTCTGGAACATTTTTGCTCTGTGAAACTCACTGATGTTTTCTCAGTGACTGTGTTAGATTCTGTTGCTGCAGAAACCACCGCGTGTCATCCCACGTGTGCGGTCTCACGTGTGCCGTGTCACCGCGGCTCTGCACACCCTCTGCTCAGGGTCTCAGGGCCGCGTGGACGGCTGCCTTCTCCTGGGGCTCGGCTGTGGCCTGTGCCAGGTGCGGGCCTGGGGCTGGGGCCTCCTCGGGCTGCTGCGTCTACCTGGCAGGAGCCGCCCGGCCTGCTGACCACTCCCAGGCGTGGCCGCCCTTGGGCCTGTGCAGACGGTCCCCTGTCTCGGGTGTGGGACGCTTCCTGGGAGCCTGACAGGAGTCTGTGGGCAGGTGCGGCCCGGACCCCTGCGCCGGCGATGGTGCCAGCTGCTCTCTCCTGCGTCTCCTCCTGGAGCGCGAGTCCCCTCGTGTGTCCCCGTCCCGTCTCCTTGGGTCCCCTGCGGTTGAGCCTCATTTCCAAGAGGATTTTAGTTTCCTTCCCATCCTTCGCCTGCCGTGAGCTCTGTCCCTTCCTCTGGCTTCCTTCACGCTCTGGCTCTCTGAGCCGCCGGAGTGCTGGGTCCCGCCAGCGCCTTGTTACCAGGCGTCTCTGCCTGGGTCCCTGCGTCCGCCTGGGCCCAGGCGCCTGTGCGGGTCCTCTGGCTCTGTCTGCGATGCTGCCGGGCTCCCAGCTCCGCGCTCCTTCTGGCGATGCCTCCTCCGGCTTTCCGGCGCCGCGGCCATGTGTCCTCCGACCGTTTGGTCTTTTCTGCAGTGCAGAGCCCCAGCTTCCCTCCTCCCGACTCTCTGAAGGGAGCTCCTGCCGTGGCTCCTCCCCGGAAGCGAGGCCTCTCCTGGGCCGCCCTCCGCCCACTTCTGCCTCCGGCGTCGCCCGTGTCTCCGTGCTGGCTGCAGGTTCCCGTCCGGAGGAGGCGTCGCTGGCTCCCTCCTGTCCTGCGCGGTTCCGTGGCCACCGTGAGGCCCCCGTGGACTGTGGACCGTGAGGGTAGGTGGCTGGACCTGGGCTCTTGCCCTCCCTTTGTCTCTTCTCTCTCTCCTTCCCCCTCCCTGCCAGTTCACCTGTAACTTCAGGTGAGGCCCCTTCTGTCTTCCGGCTTGCTGAGGGTGTGCCGTGGATGGTTTTGTCTGTCCTTGTGCGTCCTCTCCGGCTCTGGGGGGAGTTGGGGGACACTTTGGATGTCTAGGTTGGCCAGGCCCCAGCTGTCTCATCTGTGTGGACTCTGATGCCCGGTGAGGGCGCCTGGCTCTACAGGTGCTGTCTCCTGGGCGCTGTCGTAGGTGGCAAATGCCACTCAGGCTCCGACCTGCCTTCCCATCTGTGGCCACGGGCTTCGCTCGTGTCCCCTGGCGCCGTCTCCTCTCAGCGTGTGCAGGGCATGCGTCTGTGGCAGGGGCATCGAAATGTTTGCCTGGTTTGTGTTTCTTTTCACTGTCTACTGATTTCCCCGACAGTCTGCCAAGCCTGAGAGCCGCTGAGAGCGTGTCCTGTGTGCACGTGACAGAGAGTGCACAGGATGGACGCGACTCCGTCTCCTTTCTGAACCTCGCGCCCTCACGCGACCCTGTGTTTGCTCTGACACCGTGAGCTCTGGGTGCTGCCCTTACCAGCCCCACAGAGGGACTGAGGGACATGTTTTCACAAATGCACTTCCCGATCCGTGTCTGAGAAGTTCAGCTGTAAATGGAAACAGATGTGATCGTGGAAAACGCCAGACTCAGCAGTGGGGAGGGCGGTACCTCTGGGTGGCTTTTCTACGTTTCAGGTAATTCTCGGCTGCCTCGAGGGAGGGGTGTGTGAGCAGGGACCGAGCTCAGACATGCGGGCTGGTCCTCGAGGCTCCAAGCCGTCTGTCCTGGTCCCGCTCAGCGTTGGGGACCCTCTGTCCCCTCCTTCTGGGGTTGCGAGGGCCCCTTGTGGCCTCCAGGACAGTGGCCGACATTCCGTGTTTTCCCTGCCAGGGCCCGGCCTGCGCCGCTGTCCGCCGTGGTTTGGGTTTGGGGTGCGGTTCCTGCCCACGCGGCCTGCGGGGAAGCCGCTCTGTGCGAGCCACGTCTTCAGCGGCTGGAGAGAGGTGTGAATGCCCCACGGGGGCCTCAGTCTGTGAAGATTCAGAGTCCTGCGTTTTCCGCCAACCATTTTATTACGAAACATCTGAAAGCGGCAGAACCGAGACCTGTGTGGGGAGCGCTCACGGTGGGCGGCTGTCGCGTTTGTTTTCGGTGGTCCGTCGTCCGTCCACCGGGGTCTGTCCAGCCCCCTTCCACCCAGCCCCTCCCCAGGTACCTGGGGCAGAGATCCCACAGCCCTTCTGCCCTGGGAGCAGCCACGTCGGACCCCAAAGTGAAAGGCTATCGGGGTCCTCGGGTCACCCCCAAACCCTTCTCCCCAAAGACCCCTGTCAGCAACCCACGAACAAAGGTCGGTTTTCCTGCCATAGGAGGAGATTTCTGTGGGGGCCGTCAGGTGGAGCTGGGGGTGCAGTTGAGTCATTGGGGGGGCGGTGCAGTGGGGGGCAGCCACCTGGGCCCGGCACCCTCAAGTCCTGGAGGAGCCTTGGCCAGGTCCTGGCCCCCCCATTCCTGGCTGGCCCTTCCTGCCTAGGCCCGGCCACCTCCAAGTTGTCTGGATGGCCAACTCTACCCCGAGGGTCCCAAGGGTCCACCTTTATTTTTTAATTTTCTTTATTTATCGATTTAATTTTGAGAGACAGGCTCACTCTATTGCCTGGGCTAGAGTGCTGTGGTGTCAGCCTAGCTCACAGCAACCTCAAACTCCTGGGCTCAAGCAATTCTCCTGCCTCAGCTTCCTGAGTAGCTGGGACTACAGGCGCCACCACATCTAGCTAATTTTTCTATTTTTATTAG
>CAUYSK010101221.1:0-45883 GCA_963575035.1 Avahi laniger
TTTAGGTCAAGTTGATTGATTTTACAACAGTCATCTTAAACAGTGAGTTTCAAACTGCTGATTGCAGCCCATTTGTGGGTCTTTAAATCCGTTTTTCACACCAAAAATTTCACACCAAGATTTTAATAAAAATAATGAAACGTAAAATAATATTATAGAAGAGAAAAGAATACAAATATATTACATTTAGTAAGAGCATTTTTTTCTGAAAATTTCATTTTACTGTGTGTATTATGTGCGTGGTTTTGATGGGTTGTGAAATTAAATGTATTTTTTTTGCTATTTGTCACAGTCAAAAAAGTTTTAAAAGCACTAAAGATATGAACATATACTTTCTACCTAATATGATGTTCAGGCTACCACCCAAACCACATCCATGGCAGACAATGAAAGCAATTATCAAAAGAATCCAGCTATTCCTTGTGCCTCATGTAAAATCAACTAATATTTACTATCAACTAATATTTACTATGGTTACAATGACCTTATTTCCAAGAATTAATTCTAATCCTAAATAATCCTTTCCATTGCCACCATAAATATATCCAGACTTGTTAGACCCCAAGTTCTGGCTACTGGTTTATAAAATACACTCACCACATGATGTCGTTCATAAAGCTACTAGTTTATTCTGTCTTTCCTCTGGCTGTCACAGGCCTGTCTTTCCCGCACAACTTTTCAGTGACCTCGACCTGGAAGGGCCGGAAGCAGCTAAGGTACCTCCTTACTAAACCTGCAGTGAAGGCTACTCCCCACCTCCTCACCCCCAGTCTCTACCCACCCACAAAGAGAAAGCTTTCCAATCTCAGCTCTGGAACTTTGCCATGTAACTCGCATAGCATAGGAAAAGTTCCCGCCTGCCTCCAGCAGATGTGTAACATCATGTGTCACGTCTTGGTAAGACTGCTTTCCCTTTGCTTCCATTCCAGCTGGAATTCCTATGCTGTTCCTACAGCTATAGGATTAGATCTATTTAAGACTGTGTAGGTTAAAGACTAAGTTTATATACTTTCATACGCTTTCCTCTGATTTTTTTTATTTAATTTAAGTAAGTCCATTTGAACTGCGGGTGCGGAAAAGGATGCACGACTGAATTATCAAGATAATCTTCTAGTACAGACTCCACAGGACACTGCAGAAGGCAGGGTAGCAAAACATGCAGCAAGTACCATTAGTATGAAGAGGCTTGCCTGGTGATATTAATATTTCAAACAAAGACAAACAGCTTTGGGAGAGCTTTTACAGATCCACAATTCCAGGGATGCTTCTAATTGTTCATCCTAAATAGAATTTTCTACTCCTTGTGGGAAAGTCTCCTGAAATTTTTATATTCCCAGCTCACACAAATCTCATGATGATTCCAATATTGGCCATAAATCCAAAATATAGAGTTATATTTCTGTTTAGAAGGAAACTAATTGTTGATAAATTTATTTATTTACAGTTTGTTCTCCCACCAGCCATCCAAAAGGACATACAGATGCACAGCAGTGTAAAATGCAAAGAAAGATAAGGTACAAGAGGGTACAAGAGAATAAGGGGGAATAGATGTTTCTAGTCACTCGACTTGAGCAAATTATAGCACTTCAAGTATAAATTTGGATATAAAATTTCTGGCACCTGGGGTAAAAACAAAAGCACAAAAATTATTTGAATAGACATAATCTTTCCTGGAATTGAGCCCAAGCAGAAATGTACCATATAGTTTTTGCTGAAAGAGCACTGAGCATGGCCTGGTGTCAGGTCAGTTGGTTCTAGTCATGGCCCTGCCTCTGACTTGCTGTGTTGCCCTTGACAGTAAGTTTCACCTTTAAATTAGTTAGGTATATAATGGGACAATAGAGGGGGAGCTTGGGAGTACAGAAGTGCTAAGGTCCTGTTAGCTATCAAAATTCAGATTCTATAAGATGTGAAGAATAGGCTATTTTAAACCAAGAGCTGTATTAACCACTAAACAGTGCAAAAGTCGAAATATAGCATTTGTGTAAAATTAGCCAGTTGTTATTTTTCCATATGGAAGTAGTGGAGTCATCTTTTTATGCACAATTTCAAAACTCATTGCTTAATTTCAAAATATGGGGCAGAATCACTCCCAGCACCCAATCAGTCACAGATTCTACCTGCTGTATCTCTTGCACTTGTCCACCTGTTTCTCTCCCTACTACAACCATTTATTGCACAGCTCCCTGCCTTGTCTGCCTGCCTCCAGCTTCGGCTCCCTTACTCATCTGCCACGCTGCTGTAGGGTGATTTTAAAAAGATGAGTAACTTTCACAGTCTCTTCAGTGACTTCTCAGCACCAGCAGGGTAGAGTCTGAACTCCTAGCTCCCCATTCAAAGCCCCCATGACCTTGACCCTGCTTACTTCTCCAGGCTTACTTCTCTGCACAATCTCCTTGAATCCTAATGCTTCATTCAGCCATTCAGTGCTACTCGCAGATCCCCCTGACCCATGCCTTCACGCCTTTGCACATCCTGTTTCCTCTCTGAAATATCTTTCTTTTGCCATCTCAGTTCCCCAGTTCACTCGACAAAAGCTTCCTTGTCTTTCAAGATTCTATTAAATTGTTTGCCTTTTCTATGAAATCTTTTTTTTTTTTTCTTTCTGAGACAGGGTCTCACTCTATTACCCAGGCTGGAGTTCAGTGGCCTCATCAAAGCTCACAGAAACCTCAAACTCCTGGGCTCAAGCCATCCTCCTGCCTCAACCTCCTGGGTAGCTGAGACTACAGGCACATGCCACCACCTCCACCTAATCTTTCTATTTTTTGTAGAGACAGGGTCTTACTCTTGCTCAGGCTGGTCTCCAACTCCTGGGCTCAAGCCTCTGGGATCAAGCGATCCTCTGACCTCGGCCTCCCAGAATGTCAGGATTATAGGCATGAGCCACCACGAGAGCCACCGGCCTTTCTATGAAAGCTTAATTGGCATTCTCTTCTCTCGAATTTTAACTACTCTTTCCTCTTTGCCTCACCATACCTTGTGCAAGTTCTATCACAGTACTCTTGACATGTTATTTCTTACTTGTCTGTCTTCCTTCCTCAATCTTTAGCACCAGAAGGCATGAAACATTTACTATTTTTATCCCTGGCACTCAAGGAATGTTTGTGGAATGAATGAATGTTGAAATGTTGAGTATTCTCCCTAATTTCTAACTCTTAAAAATTCAAACAAAATCCTTCTTTGTCTTCCTTCTATTATTCATCATTTCATTCTGTCCCCATATTGACTCCTCTAATTATAACATCTTTTGTTCCCCTTCCTTCACTCAGTGGTAGTGTTCTCCTGGATGTCCTGTTTAATTCAATAGCTTACTTCAATTCACCTTCTTTAGACTTATTTCTTTATCTGACTCATCCATATTCTGTAGTCCTACTTTGTATGTTTCTCATGTGACAGATTTCTCTTAGCAATGTTTTATATGTCTATTAAATATTTTACCCATTCCTGGAAATCCATAACACTAAAGATACTTGTTGAAAAGCGATCATGTTTGCTACATTGATTTTTTGCTGTCAGGTCATATCTAGAAGTCTCTTTCTTAAAAAAAAAAAAACGAAGGCAGTATAGCATAACGGTTAACAAAGGCAATACAGTATTGCAGATTGGCTAATGGTCTAGACTTCATAGTCAGACAGTCCTGGGTTAGAGCCCTACATCCAGCCCCAGGTTAGCTGGGTGACCTTGGGAAGGTTGCTTAATTTCCGAATTGGATTGTTTGTCTGTGAAAGAGAATAATTGCACCTTTATATTTGCATTATTATAAGGACGAAACAAGATAATTCCGCAGAATGTATCAGCAGATAATAAATAATAGCTGTTATTATTGATTACTGATTATTATTATTGATTCAATGCACCCCTGGTAATATACTAAAGAATATCTGGGGACGGTTTCCTCTTTGGGTTTTGAGTGTGGCCCAAAGTGTGTTTGTAAAACTGGTTTTCATTTTTTAATACAGTCATGTCATAATGACGTTTTGATTAATGACAGACCACGTATACAATGGTGGTTCCATGAGATTATAATAAAGCTGGGAAATTCCTATTCCTAGTGATATCATAGCCATCATAGCATCATAGCACAGCACATTACTCACGTGTTTGTGGTGATTCTGATGTAAACAAACCTACTGTGCTACCAGTCATATAAACGTGTAGCATAGGCTGGGCTTGGTGGCTCACGCCCATAATCCTAGCACTCTGGGAGTCTGAGGTGGAAGGATTGCTGGAGGTCAGGAGTTCGAGACCAGTCTGAGCAAGAGTGAGACCTCCATCTCTGCCAAGAATAGAGAAAATTAATGAGACATGGTGGCACATGTCTGTAGTCCCAGCTACTCAGGGGGCTGAGGCAGAAGGATTGCTTGAGCCCAGGAGTTTGAAGTTGCTGTGAGCTAGGCTGATGCCACAGCACTCTAGCCTGGCCAACAAAGTGAGACTCTGTCTCAAAATAAAAAAATGTCTAGCACATACAATTATGTACAGTACATAATACTTGATAATGATAACAAATGACTATTATTGGTTTATGTATTTACTATACTATATTTTAATCATTATTTTAGAGAATACTCCTACTTATTAAAAAACAAGATAACTATCAAACAGCCTTGGCAAGGTCCTTCAGGAGGTATTCCAGAAGGTATTGTTATCATAGGAGATGACAGCTCCATGCATGTCATTGCCCTTAAAGACCCTACAGTGGGACAAGACACGGAGGTAGAAGACAGTGATATTGATGATTTGGGCCTTGTCTATGTCTAGGCTAACACTGTGTGTGTTTGTGTCTTAGTTTTTAACAAAAACAGTTTCAAAAATAAAAACTAAAAACATTTGAAAAGTAGGAAAAAGCTTATGGAATAAGGATATAAAGAAAGAAAATATTTTTATACAACTGTACAAGGTATGTTTTAAGCTATTATTATAAAATAGTCAAAAAGTTTTTAAAAATTAAAAAATTTATAAAGTAAAAAAGTTACAGTAAGCTAAGGTTAATTTATTATTGAAGAAAAGCATTTTTTGAGTAAATTTAATATAGCCCAAGTGCACAGTGTTTATAAAGTCTACAGCCGTGCACAGGAATGCCCCAGGCCTTCGCATTCACTCGCCTCTCACTGACTCACCCAGAGCAACTTCCAGTCCCACAGGTTCCATCCACGGTAAGTGCCGTATACAAGTATGTCATTCTTTAATCTTTTACACCTTATTTTCACTGTACCTTTTTGTGTTTAGATATGTTTAGATATGCAAACATCACTGTGTTACGATTACCTGCAGTATTCGGCACAGGGACATGCTGTGCAGGTGTGCAGCCTAGGAGCAGTAGGACATGCCATACAGCCCAGGTGTGCAGGAGGCCACACCATCTAGGTTTGTGGACGTACACTCTATGATGCTTGCACAGTGACCGTATTGCCTAACAATGCATTTCTCAGAAGGTACCCCACCGTTAAGCAACACATGACTGTATGACTGTATCGAGATAAAGATTTGCTGAGAATATTTGCTCTCGGTTTGGTTTTAGCAAGGGTTTATGCTAATAGATTATTATTCCACAGCAATTCCATCTGGAGTCTATACGGAGGACAACCTGAAACCAGAAACCCCGGTGTAATCCCCCAAAAGCCACGCTCTGGAGAGCCGTGGCAAACTGGAAAGCAGCATCGGCATTTCTAGGGTTGTTTCATTATTGTTGCAGTTGTTGTTTTTATTATTATTCTTTTTCTTTTTCAATAAAGAGCTGAGAGTGACTAAAGGAAAAAGAAAAAGATTCCGTAGCCTCAATAATGTGATAAAATGTCATTTGCAGGATCTCACTGTCAACCCAGGTAATAGCTTGTGACTTCATCTTGGACAAAGGAAATCACTCTCTTTGATGAGCACTTTGGGATGATTTTCAGCTTCCGATATTCTCTTCCTCTTAGACAGCTACTGTAACAAAAACCTGTAGGGAGTGCTAAAGCTTCGCCTATTACAATACCCACAGATGGACTCCCTAATTTTAAAAAACAAACTCAGAGCTTCAAATCACTCTCATATTTAATATTTTGTCTTAAAATAACTCTCTATTTTATTTTGCTTTTTAAAATTAAAACATAGCTTTATATGACAGGCAGCAGGTATGAGAGAGAGAGAGAGAAATAGTGACACGGGAAGGGGTGGCTTTAAGAACAGAAGCTCATTTCTTCCCCTTTGGAGGCGAAGACTGTGGTGACAGCTACGGCGTTGCTGTTTCCTGCATGCCAGCCAGGGCCCAGAACAGCGCTACATGCCATCAATTTCAATAATTCCTGTGTGTTTGTGAGGAAATACACACATATGCACACACACATGCAGTCGTACTTTAAATAAATTCTATAATGAGCCACCTGTTCGTTAAATATGATTACACAAATGTGATTTAAGATGCTTACTGAGTTTTCCCTTCAATTCCCTCTTTATAGACAAATCGGAAGACACCTGTGGATTCCAGACCATGTTGTGACCCCTTTCTGGCGTCTTTCCAAACTCAAAATCAGTGGCATAATTGCCAGCCTAGGTTCAAGCCTTTCCTGCCTCCCGAATAAGTTACCAACCGGTGAAACAGTACACAAAAGCACCTGCAAATCATATAACTTGGTCAATCACTTCAAAACCTCTCTCTGGCTTTTGCAGGCTGGGCTTCATGCTGCCTGACGCAGCACGCTGGTTGTGCTCAGCCATTATGCAACGATGTTCTGTGTTGCCAGTAAACCGTGGCTTTGTGCCACCGTTCAGTATAGCAGCTCCGTTTAGCTTCAGTTATTGGATTTTTAAATCCTCTTGTACAGTAGGTGTTGATCTTTCCCGAAGTTGTGATTACAGCTCTAACTATTGACACTTCGATCACAGCCATTCCCTCTCTTCTCTGCCCTCATTCTGACATGAAATGGTAGATCTTCCAATTTTGTCGTCTCTGAGCTCTTCACCACCACCACTCCCCTCCACACACACACACACACACTCACACACACACACACTCACACACACACACACACTCACACACACTCACACACACACTCTCACACACACACACACTCACACACACTCACACACACTCACTCACACACACACTCACACACACTCACACACACTCACACACACACTCACACACACTCACACACACACTCACACACACTCACTCACACACTCACTCACACTCACACACACTCACACACACTCACACACACACTCACACACACACACTCACACACTCTCACACACACACTCACACACACTCTCACACACACACTCACACACACACTCACACACACTCACACTCACACACTCACACACTCACTCACACACTCACTCACACACACTCACACACACTCACACACACTCACACACACACTCACTCACACTCACACACACTCACACACACTCACACACTCACTCACACTCACACACTCTCACTCACACTCACACACTCACACACACTCACACACACTCACACACACTCACACACTCACTCACACACACACTCACACACACTCACACACACTCACACACACACACACAGAGCCTGCGAGGCTCTGAGCAGAGAGGACCGACCACCCGGGTGCCCAGTGGAACAGCCGCCTGCTCCAGAGAGAGCTGAGTTTCCACATCAGACAAGCCCTGGGTTTGAAGTGCTCCAGAACTTTCAAGCTGTGTGACGTTGGGCCAGTCCATTGTGACTCTGATCCTCCACTGAGAGGGCTGGCGGAGGTTCCAGTGTGGTACTATAAGCCCAGGGCCCGGCTGTTGGTGACCTCCACGAAGGGGCTTCTCTCTGCACCCCGACCCCACCCCTTCTCAGCCCCCGCTTGGAAAGAAGCAAGTCTTTCCCTGGTGTCGCCCAGAACCGCTGAAGCACCGGCATTTTCCAAAGAAATCTTATTAAAATAAAAAGGAGGTGGTAGTTAAAAGGGAAACAATCCAGAGAAACACGAAAAGCTAATAAAAATAGCTAAGATGCGTCGAAAGCTTCCTGTGCGCCAGGCAACATGCTTTGCCCTCATTTAAACCTCACAACAACTCACTCATTTATTTTTGTCATCCCTGTTTTACTGGTGGGGAAATAGGGGTTCAGATAAGAGGAGGGACTTGCCCACGTTTGCTCAGCTGGTTAGAGGGACATTTGAACCCAGGGCCACCCAATGCCACCACATATCCCTGCCTTCCAGAACCTCTCAGAACAATCAGGCTCAGACAGTTAGGAGAGGGTCTGGTGACAAATGCTGCATGTTGCGGACTCACCCAGGGGACCCTCCCTCCCCAAGTTCTCCTCTTCCTCCTTTGCCTTCCTCTCCTCCAAAAATAATAGTTCTCCCAGGGCCCACGTAAGTGTCACCTCACCTGCTTCTTAGAACTGGCTCAGGGAGACCCTGGGCCTTCACGAGTCACCCGAAAGTGATAGTGACGGAGCAGGGGCCCCAGGCCAGTCTCCACCCACGTTTTTCAAACCCACCACCCTGCCCTTCCAGGAGAAGGCTGGGGCCCTGGCGGACCCTGCAATTTTCTCTGCCCACCTCTCACGAGCCTGTCTGCGGGGACCTGCCTCCCTGCTCTCTCCGCTCCTGGTCCGCGGCCTCTGCCCAGGCCTGGCCGACCAGAACCAGTGTCGGGGCTGGAATGTTCGCGGCCAGGCCAGCTCTTCTCCTGTGGCCCCTGAGTTGGTGGCCGAGTGCTGCATGACAAGCTGATGGGCCAGCTGAGGGGGAGTGGCTGGGAGGACTTCTCTGAGCTCCAGGTGACAAGAGGAGCCAGCCTTGCCAGAACGGAGAGAGAAGACATCTAGAGGGGAGACACCCTCAGGTGGGCGTGAGCCTGGTGTGGCAGAAGACCAGGAGGGAGGCAGGCCGGGCCGGGCGAGGGAAGGGGGCGCAGGGTCCCTGAGGCCTGGCTGCGTGGCTGAGGCCCTGACCCCTGCCTTCCGTCCAGTCCCGCTCTGGGCCTCTGGGCGGCCGGCGAACACGTGCCCAGGGCTGCCAGGCAGCCAAGTGCAGTGAATGAAGGCGGCTGGGCCGCGTCTTGAGTAGCGCCGTGATTACTGGGCACAGCTGTTCATTGAGGAAAAGAGCAGCCTACGGCGCCACCCACCCACCCACCAGCAGCTGAGTAACAAAGAAATCGTCTGCTTGAAACCAGGGGCTCGGCTGTGGAGGCTATTTTTGTGAAAAGCTGAGAATTCAAAAGCACATCTCGAAAGCCTCCTAGGCTTGGAGGAGCTGAAGAGGTGGGTTAGAGCCCAGTGGCCCTGAGTCCTACTATCGACCACAGCCCACCGACAGCGGCCAGGCCCGGACCACCAGACCACTGGGGCCTCACATCTACATGCCTTTAAGGTACATAGGACTCTAGGTGCTGGTGCTATTCCACAGAGCATGAGGCGGCTCAGGCACAGAGAGGTTAAGAAACTTGCCCAGCATCACACAGCTGTTGATGGAGCTGGTATTAAAACACAGGGGTTCCTGCTTCATTACACTCATATTATTTTTTTCTTGTTTTTTAAGACTCTGTTCCCCAGGCTAGAGTGCAGTGGCTCAATCATAGCTCAATCATAGCTCACTGCAGCCTTCAACTTGTGGGTTCAAGTGATCCTCTGCCTCTGCCTCCCTCATAGGTAGGACTACAGGCGCACAGCACCATGCCTGGATAATTTTTGAATTTTCTGTAGAGACGAGGTCTCGCTATGTTGCCCAGGCTGGTCTTGAACTCCAGGCCTCCCAAAGTGCTGGGATTACAGGCAAGAACCACTGTGCCCAGCCTGCACTCTTACTCTTTCTGCTACGCCACACTACGTTGCCTTTGAAACACAGCAGGGAACACAGTGGACGTGCTCCTCGAGTTCACGAAGCTCATGTGTCATCTAGAGAGACAGACGATACCAAATACGCGAACATAAACGTATAATCACAAATTATGAAAAACAAACAAGCAAGGTGAGATGACAGAGATTAGCAGGGAGGAGTCCACCTGCTGAGCTTGTGGGGCTGAGGAAGAGCCTCTCTGAGAGGAAGCCCTGTAAGCTGAGCCCAAATGGTGAGACTGAACCAGCTTTGTAAAAAGCAGGGAAGAGCATAGGTGATCCCCCAGAGGCAGGAAAGAACTGAGCATGTTCAATCAACTTAAGTTTGCAGCTGTGGCTGGGGCAGGCAGTAGCAGGAGAGGGCGCAGGGATCACATTCTGTGGGGTCTGGGGGGCCTAGCAAGAAGCCTGCGCCTCATCTGAAATGAAAGGGGAAGGCATGACATGTTCTTGCCTCCAAACAGCATAGCTGGCAGCCTGGCAGAGCCTCTGTGAGGTTTGGTGGTGAGGAGACTTCTGAACTTTGCACCCTTGTCTGGGTGGAGATCAGTGCGGGCAGGAGGATGAGGAGCTGGGTGTCCCCCAGCTGAGGCCCTGGCCCATGGTGGGGGGCCTCCTCCTGCAGCTGCTGCTCAGATCCCTTCCAAGTCATTGTGAGGAACTCTCCGTGAGGGGTGGAGGGCCTGGCCCACAGCCCACCTCCCCTGCGCCCTGCCCTGGGTCTGACTCCCAACGGCCCCTGGCCCGGGCTGTGAGCCAAGTCCCACTGGCCATCTGTCCACTCACACACACTCCTGGACACCTGAGCCACGGGCCTCCAGCCTTCTGAACACTTAGGGCTCACCTCGCCCTCACCATCCAAGCAAGGATGTCCCCGATGCCCTGGCTAGAGCAGCAGTCCTTGTCACTTGCCATCACATCATCCATGCGACCTTTCTCATAGCAAGGCCTGAAATGATCTCCCCTCCATATTGCTGTTTCCTGTCGGTGCCCCCAGAGCATGAGCCCCTAGAGGAGGCCTCATCACAGCAGCCCCCACCAAATACCCAGTGACTCTGCATTTTACTTTCTGCCCAAGCCAGAACAAAGAGCAACATCCTGGGGATATTTTGTTTAGGCCCCTTCTAGAATTTCCTTTGCCAGAGGCTCTTCAGCCTGTGCCTTTGCCTCCATGGAAGGGTATTTTAAAAGTGCCCAAAAGAGAATGGTTGCTGAGCCTATTGAGGCAGACTGTCAAGGACATCATTCAGCTCCTCAGAGCCTCTGTCCCTTGAGAAACTGGGAAGTGCTCTGAAGTCTCAGAGTCAAGAAAACCTAGACCTACCTCGAATGCCTGGTGAGTTTCCATATTGTAATTGAAAATGTTTTTCTCTTTGCTTTGGCTGCTAGGAAGCTCAGAGCCAAATAATTCTTCTATCACCAGTGAGTCTACAGGACCATGTATATCTCAGGGCTAATCTTTTCTTTTTGTCCCTCTTTCATTCAATCATCCAACAAATATTTGTCCTGGACTTGTATGCCTGGCACTTTTCTAGGTACTGAAGAATCAACAGTGAACAAAACAAAGTCCCCGTCTTCATGGAGCTTACAGTCAAGTAGGGGGAGGGAGGCAATAAAACAACTTAATACATAAACTATGTCATGTTGCAAGGCAAAAAATGCCAGGGAAAACTATTAAACAGAGGAGTGGGGGATAGTGGTGGGTGGTTTGCTATATAAAACAGGGGGTCAGTGCAAGCCTCAACACGGTGACGTTAGAGTAAGGAGCTGGAGGAGGTGAGGGTGGTAAGAGGAAGGGTGCTCAGGAAGAAAGAACAGCACAGGCAGAGGCCCTGAGTGGGGCCAGTGTGCCTGGGGCATCTGAGAAAGTTACCAGGCAGAGGAGTGGGGCATGAGGTCAGAGGGGACAAGGGGCAGGAGCACCCCAAGGGCTGGGAAGGCCATCGGAAAGCCCCGGCCCTTCCCCCAGGGAGACAGGGCATTGCAGGGGCTGGAGAGGAAGAGCTCAAACAATGTCTCTCTGGCGTCTGTGTTGGGTACAGACTGCAGGGCCGAGGGGAGGGACGTGGAACCCTGCCTAAAGGCTGCTGTGATGGCCCAGGTGAAGGGTAAGGGTGAGCGGGACCCAAAAGCAGCCATGGAGGTGGTGGGGAGAAATCGGATTCTGGATGCATTTTGGAGGTAGCGACAACAGGATTTGCTGGGGGTTCACGTGGGGTGTGAGAGAGAAAGAAGACTCAGGATGATTACTAGGTTTGGGCCGAGCAAGCAAAAGGATGAAGTCATTTTCTAAGACAGGGAAGGCTGACAGAGCAGGTTCGTGGGGAGGGACAGCTAGGGTGCCACCATGGCTCGTGTTAGCCTTCAGTTGCCAAACAGAACTGTGAGCAGGTGGGTGGCCCAGTCTGGAGGGGACAGGCGGGACCAGGTGGTAGGTGCTATGCCACCACCAGCAGCTGGAGTGTAGACAGAGCAGAAAGTGACCTGAGGCCCCCAGCAGCTGGAGGTGGGGCGAGGGGCCCTGAGGTGGGAGGGGGACCAGGGGGCGCCTCCGAGAAAGGGTGTTTGGAGCAGGAGGGAGTGATTCCTGAAGACAGAATCGCCATTGGATTTGGCCACACGGAGCCACCCGTGACCTTGAGAAAGCAGCTTGGTCCGAGCAGTGGGGGCAAAGCCCTGGCCGCAGCAGGCTGGGGAGAGAGTGAGAAGACAGGAGCGGGGAGCGGCAAGGACGGACGACTTGACCCTTCTGAGCAGTTGTGCTGGCAAAAGGAGCAGAAAAATGGGGCACTCACTGGAGGGAAAGGGGGCCAGAAGAAGCTTTTTTCTTTTCTTTTTTTAAGATGAAAAAAAATCCTAATTGCTTTTTTTAATTTAAGTTTTATTCATTTTTGAACAGGTAATATATTCCCATGATCCCAAACATCAAAGATTTCCATTTGGGAAAATATTCTCCTTCCTCCCCCTGTGCCTACCCCAGTCCTCAGGCACTCAGCATCTGGCCCTGGAGACCACCAGTGTCATCAGTTCCTTACGTGACCTCCCAAAGCTACTTTCTGCATAAACCGGCATTATATTACTAATTTTCTCTCTTTTTCACACAAATAGTAACATCCCCATACACACTGCTTTGTACCTTGCATTTTTATTTATTTTATTTTATTTTTTTGGTAACAAAGTGGTCTCACTTTGTCACTCAGGCTAGAATGCAGTGGCTGATCGTAGCTCACAGCAATCTTGAACACCTGGGCTGCCTCAGCCTCCTGCCTCAGCCTCTCAAGTAGCTCGGACTACAGGTGTGTGCCACTATACCTGGCTAATTGATTCAAAATATTTTTGTAGAAACGGGGTCTTGCTATGTTGTCCACGCTGGTCTTGAATTCCTGGCCTCAAGTGATCCTTTCACCCCAGCCTCCCAAACTACTGGGATTACAGGCATGAGCCACTGTGTCTGGTTTCCATTTTTAGATAACAATGTATCTTGAATATCATTCTATATCAACACAAAGAGCATTCTCATTCTTTTTTTATGCCTTCATATTTTTCTGTTATATACCATGTATCTTTTCCAGCCTGTGCTCTCCTGATGGACAGTCATTTGAGATTGTTTCTGTTAGTACCTCCCTTTTACAGAGGCCATGAGGCATGGAGAGGTTCATTGCGACGCCATGGGAGCTCTGTGCCCCTGGTCACCCCATGTGACTCTCCTCCTCCTGCCTTGATTAGGTTCCAAACCTATTTCTCTCTCACTCCTATACCCTCAGCCATTATTTTGTTATTCTTTTGTTCATTTAAAGAACACATATTTACAAGCTGAGGTCATGCACCAGGCACTGGGCGAGGCCAGAGGATATGGAGGGACATGATAGAGAAGTCCCCTGCTGTCACCGAGTTTGCAGATTAAGTCATGTGTATTTGTTTGTAAGCCACCTCAAACCTTCCGTGGAGTGATGTGGAGAATTAATAAAGAGGCCCGATTCCTGTTTTCACCAACGAGTAAACCAAACGTGCCAATAAATCATTGTTGCAATCCCCTGAGCTGAATACTGTAACAGAAGCCTGGGAACCCCACACACTGAGCGCTTTGGTGCTGGCCGAATCCCTGCGGCCTGGTCCCCCTCCAGCTTCCCAGCTCAGAGGTTAGGGTCCACCACCAGCCAGTGGCTGAAGCTCTCAGGGTTGGTTCCTCCCACCCCTATCCCCATCCTCAGGCCATCCCACCATTCTACCCCTGAAGACCTCTGAGCTCCGCTCAGCTCTGCTCTCCATGGCTACCAGCCTTGCTCCGGCCTAATCTTACCAGGGCCAAATAATAACCTCCTCTCTGATCTTCCTGTCTCCACCCCAGCCCCTTCCCTCCCGCTGTGCACCCAGCCGATGCGTCCCTGTGTCATTTCCCTGTCCTAACTTCTTAGGCTTCCCTTTGTTGCCCTTGGGCTAATGTCATGGTTGGGGCAGAGCCAGTGGTTAGGATCATGGGCTCTGGAGCCTGAGTCCCGCTTTGCCACGAACTGGCTATGTGAACTTGAATGACCTACTTAACTTCTCTTTCCTTGGATGAGGCAAAATGAGACAATGAGATAAACGAGAATGATGAATGATAGAGAGATAAATAAGGTAATGACAATAGCTCCTACATTATAGAGCTGTTGTGAGGATAAAAATTAATACATGTAAAACACTTAAACAGTGCTTGACATATAATAAGTGCTCAATGTTAGCTGCTAATATTATAATAAGACCCTCTAATCTGGACTCTGCTTAGGTCTCCAACTTCATAGCTTACCAGTTCTCATTTCCTGTGTAAATCAGCTGAGATTCTTTTGATTACCTAAAAGCACAAACTCAGTCTCTCTCCCTCTCTCTCAATCCATCCGCCCTCCCCACCCAAAAGCATTCTGTGCTGAAACCAGGCCCAAGGCCCAGTTTTTCTTTCCCATTAGATCTCCAACAGCTGGGCACGACAGTATGTTGAATGAATAAGAAAAGCATCACCTTTGGGTTCTGCTGGACGAGTAGGAGTTTTCCAGGTAAAGAAGAGGTGATTGAGGATATAACAAGGCTTGCTGCATCCATGGTGCTGGAGGCTCCCAGAGACTGGAGGACAGGAGGGAGGTGAGGCTGGAGAGGAAGGCTGGGTTCAGTCCAGACTTTTCTGTGTGGGCAAAGGAGATTCACTAGGCTTTCATGACAGTGCGAAGGTCACTTGCAGCAGAGACTGAGTCCAGGGTCAGGGCGTGTAGCTAAGCTCCAGGGAAGCAAAGAAAATGCTTGAACCAAAGCAGCAGGAGTGGGAATGGAATAAAGAGGGAGATTTGAGAGCTATTTTAGAGAAAGAATGCCTCCTAGGAATGTGTTAGGGGATTGTGGGAATAAAGAGCTGAAGTAGCATTTGCTCCTGTCCTCAAGTAGCTCGAATTCTATACAAGCAGGCCTTGTAAATGAAAATATAGATGCAGGGAAGAACAGATTTAGTATCACTGCAGCCAGTCTCACTGAGAGGTCTCTATGCTTGTGAAATTAGCAAATTAAAACATCATGTATTTCCCAATGTCTCTGTCATCTACCCCATGGATCTTTTTAAGTTTTCAAATTGTTATTAAAACACATTACAGGCTGGTCTGATGGTAGCGGGTTATCTGAACTTACATTAGTGTCACTGAAGGTGGTATACAACCCCCCACTACTAAATTTGACTGGCTTTTAAAAAACACACACTACAGTTTATTTCCATAGCCCACCAACTTATATATATATATATATATATATATATTTTTTTTTTTTTTTTTTTTTGAGACAGAGTCTCACTTTGTTGCCCTGGCTAGAGTGAGTGCCATGGCGTCAGCCTAGCTCACAGCAACCTCAGACTCTTGGGCTCAAGCGATCCTCCTGCCTCAGCCTCCCAAGTAGCTGGGACTACAGGCATGCGCCACCATGCCTGACTAATTTTTTCTATATATTTTTAGCTGTCCAATTAATTTCTTTCTATTTTTGGTAGAGACAGGGTCTCGCTCTTGCTCAGGCTGGTCTTGAACTCCTGAGCTCAAACAATTCGCCCGCCTCGCCCTCCCAGAGTGCTAGGATTACAGGCGTGAGCCACCACCACGCCCGGCCCAACTTATATTTTTTTAATTTTTTACTTATTAATTTATTTTCTTTTTTTAGGGACTGACATGATCATAGCTCACTGCATCCTGGAACTTATGGGCTCAAGCCATTTTCCCGCTTCAGCCTCCCGACTAGCTGGGACTACAGGCATGTGCCACTACGCCTGGCTAATTTTTTCTATTTTTAGTAGAGATGGGGGGGTCTCCCTCTTGCTTAAGTTGGTCTTGAACTCCTGACTTTAAGTGATCCTTCCCCACTTTGGCCTCCCAGAGTGCTAGGATTATAGGCGTTAGCCACCGCGCGGGCCCAATGCGAAGATCTTAAGTGTTGAGTTCAATTAGTTTTGACAACTGTACACGTTTGCGGTTTTTTTTCTTTTTACTTAAAAGATGTGCTAATATGCGTTTGCATTTTTAAAGGGGATGGCTCCAGCTGCTGTACAGAGGACGGCTTGAGACCAGTACCGAAGGTACAGGGCAAGCTAGAGACCACCCGGCCTGGATTGCCAGGAGGTCGCCTAGCAACCAGGAGGCGCTGTCGTCGGGCCCACGGCTCCGCGCCGGCTGGAGGAGGCGGCCCCGCCCTCGCCCCGCGCCAGAGCCCTAGGCAGCCCCGCCCTGCGAGGGGGGCGGGCAGAGGTTTCTTATTGGCCGGCTCCCCGGAAGTGACGGGTTCGGAATATCGCCCGCTGCCTTGCGAGCCCCCGCGGCTGTGTGCGGTGAGCCGCTAGTGGTACGGATGCGTGGCGGGGCGGGAGCGCACACCTCTAGCGCTGAGCCGAGAGCTCCTGCCGCTGGGCCTGTTTTCTCCTGTTGCAGTAGCGGAGACTGGCTCGCACCGGGCGGCCCAGCCCTACTGCGCAGCTCACTACTAGCTTGGGGGTGTCTCAGCGATTGGGACGGGACCCAAGGGGGTCGGGGATCCCCACCGCCCCAGGCCCTGGTGCGTGACTGACCCTCGGGTTCCTAGAGCCCCCAGCGCAGGCCGAGATGTTCGTCCTCGTGGAGATGGTGGACACCGTGCGGATCCCCCCGTGGCAGTTCGAGAGGAAGCTAAACGACTCCATTGCTGAGGAGCTGAACAAGAAGTTGGCCAACAAGGTACTGGGTCTACGGGCTGGCGGGCCGGCCTTGGCACGGGAGGACCCAGCACTGCCCACCCGGCTGCTGCAGGCTTGGCCTTTTGGTCAAGGCGCTGGGCAAGTAGCTTAATGTTTCAGGACCTCGTTTTCCTCACCGTGAAACGGTATAGGGGGTTGGAGGATGTTGGAGGGGATCAAAAGAGAGGATGGGCTTGAAAAAGGGCGTTGTAACTGGGAAGTGCTAGGTTCCACACTTCCAAATTACTTTGCAACCTTAGACAAGTTACTTACTCGCTGTGGGCCTCAGCTTGTGTTTGTAAAATGGGGATAAAATGTTGCTGTCCTACCAACTATGCATTGTTTTTGTGAACATGGACCTTTCTGGTAGTTTAGAGTTAACCGTCAGGTTTATCCACTCACTCCTGCCACGCTTGGGTACCTTACTGCCTGCTGGTCAGCGCCTTCCCACTGCCCTTTCTGGAGTAACCCTCCTTCCTCAGTTATTCTGTGTGATGTCACTCTCTTTCCTTAGCACTTACCACACTCTTATTTTCTTGTTTGTTTACTTGGTTACTGCTTTTCTCTTTCCCTCTCTACCAGGGCAGGGACCTTATCTTTTTCCCTGCAGTATCCCCACATTGAGCCAGAACCTGGCACAGAGTTCCTTAATTGTCTGTTGATTGAATGAATCAAACAGCCCAGATCTGCCCTGCAGTGTCCTATGAAGGACAGGTGTTCACACACCTGCGGAAGAAAGGCACTTCATGGGGAAGGAGTGGGCAGGCAGCTTTGTTGAGATGGCCAGCTGAGATCTGATGGTGAGGAGGAGCCAACCAGTGGATTGCTATTGGGGTGGGTGGGGCTGGGTGGAAAGAAGAGCTGTGCGGGCAGGGAACAGTGTGTGCAAAGGCCCTGTGGAAAAGGGCCTGCCCCCTTGGGCAGTGGGGGCAAGGAGTGGGCTGGAAGGGTGGGTGGGGCCAGGACGCAGCCCGGTGGGACTTCGTAGTCAGGGTGCTGGTCTTCGTCTGTACAGCAGCAGGAGGCGATGGGCTGAGAAGGAGCCAGAAAGAGGAAGATTGGCTGGCTTTAGACATGAGACAGGTTCTTTCAAAAGAGGCTGCTGTTGGCCAGGTGCAGTGGCTCACGCCTGTAATCCTAGCACTCTCGGAGCCTGAAGTAGGAGGATTGCTTGACCTCAGGAGTTCGAGACCAGCCTCTCTGAGAGTGAGACCCCATCTGTACAAAAAATAGTAAAAAAAAAAAAAAAAAAAAAAAATTAGGTGTTGTAACACACCTGTAGTCCCAGCTACGCGGGAGGCTGAGGCAGGAGGATCGCTTGAACCCAGGAGTTGGAGGTTGCTGTGAGCTATAAGGACACCACTGCACTCTATTCATGGCGACAGAGTGAGATTTTGCTTAAAAAAAGAAAAAAAAAGGCTGTGATTGAAGGAGGAAGGTGTACAGTTTTGGGGGTTGTTAGGTGGTGGAGAGAACTCATGGGGCCCTCAGTTGGCTCTGGTTACTTTGTGAAGTAGAAGGTGAGGGGGACTATGGGGGATGAGGTATGACCTTATGGAGAGAGAAGGTGTGAAAAGTCCAAGAAGGAAGTGTGATCCCTTTGGGACACAGGTCCTATTGAGACAAATCTTTCTTTATTTGAATCATTGAATCATTTCAGGGGAGGCCACACAAAAGAAGTCTGTGGTCCCTCGAAGGGCATAGTTCTCCTTGTACTTCCAAAGCCACCTGGACTCTGGCCTCATCCTGGTGAGGTCTGGCCCCAGCTCTGAATTCTCTGAGCTTCTCAATGATCACTGGACAGTTCTGCAAGGTTTACGATTGGGCGATGATGACTTAGTGGCAGATAAGCAGACACTGAGAAGCCAGTCATTTGGAACACTATGGTCTGGGGATGGGGGCATGGGATTTCTGCCCAATCGCAGGGCCTTGGCCATGTCTGTGTGACTGAGATGTGTGCATAATGGAGACAAGTTGTGGTTCTGAAGCTAAGCTGTGTGCTCCAGCAGGGACTTCGGGAAAGCCTGGGTTTAACGAGGGTTCCCTGCCATTCTCACTAGGAATAACCAGGATCCCTGGTGATTGTTGTCTCTAGCGTGTGAGCCTGGCACTAGGATAGGGTTTCACATCCATTATCTCCCTTTATTCAGCAGCCCTAGAGCCTGGTATTTCATTTTTGCAGATGGGAAGACTGAGACTCAGAGAGGGGAAGTGACCTCCTTGGTGGTCACACAGTGAGTGGTGAAGCTGGCCTTGGAATCTTGATCTGTCTTGTCACCAGAGGCCCTGCTCTTTCCAGAGCTCTGCATCCTCCTGAGGTTTCTGGCCGTGGTTACTTCCAGCAGAGCCCTGACTTGTTTCCGCCTAAAGAGCGGGATAATCATGGCTTGCTTGTGGTTGTGAGGGGCTCAGGAAAGACCGCCTGGGGAGCGGGCCTGAGAGTCACTCTGTGTACCTATACACACAGGTTGTGTACAACGTGGGCCTCTGCATCTGTCTGTTTGACATCACCAAACTGGAGGATGCCTACGTGTTCCCAGGGGATGGTGCGTCACACACCAAAGGTGGGTATCTTCTCTTCCTAGGGTGTTAGTTTTCTTGGAGCTCAGTTTTCTGTAGCAAAAGGTCAAGCCAAAGCCAAGTGTGGTGGTGCCCCTGTAGTCCCAGCTACCCAGGAGGCCAAGGCAAGAGGATCACTTGAGCCCAGGCGTTCAAGGCCAGCCTGAGCAATAGTGAGACCCTGTATCTCTAAAAAAAAAAAAAAAAAAAAACCAAACTTAATTTAAATAGGATGTAAAATAAGGGCTGGGTATAGTGGCTCATGCCTGTAATCCCCAGCACTTTGGGAAGCCAAGATAGGAGGATCTCTTGAGGCCAGGAATTTGAGACTAGACTGGGCAACAGAGATCCTGTCTCTGCAAAAAATAGAAAAATTAGCCAGACGGGCTGGTGCATTCCTATACTCCCAGCTACTCAGGAGGCTGAGGCAGTAGGATCGCTTGAGCCCAGGAGTTCAAAGTTGCTGTGAGCTATGATGAAGCCATGGCACTCTAGCCAGGGCAACAGAGTGAGACTCTGTCTCAAAAAAATAAATAAATAAATAAAAAAAATAAGATCAGGCCACGGAGAGGGCTGGAGGCTGGTGGGAGTCCTGTGGCTGAGTCCTGAAGCTGCCAGAAATTGACTTGGTGGCAATGGGCAGACTCTTCCCCTCTCTGGGCCTCTGTTTCCTCATCCGTAACACCCAGGAGGTGGACTAGGGGATTCTCAAGGCCTCTGCAGCTCTGAGATTGTGGCTGTATGTCTGTGCCCCTTTTGGTCTCATCTACTACTGGGCCCACTCTCTGCCCAGCCCTCGGGCTCACTGCCTGGTGGGGGAGACAGGCCAGGCAGGGAGGACCCTGTGGAGTGGTCATCGCTGGGCTAGGGGTGTGTGGAGCAGAGGGAAGGGGGACTTTGAGAGCAGGAGGACATAAGAGGTAAGAGTGTGGCCTTGGGATTCAAAGCCCAGCTCTACCACTTACCAGCTGTGTGTCCGAGCAGAATAGGGGACCTCTCTGTGCCTGTGTCTTCATCTGTAAATTGCAATTAACAGTAGATTTTATAATCCAGGACCTGGAGGGGGTCAGGAAAAAAATACATATATATGTATTCCAGGACTATTGTGAGGATTAAGGTGGTTAATGCCTGTGAAGGACAGGACCTTGGCATCTGGCGAGTGCTCAGTGGCTGGTTGACTTGGATTATTTCTCCTGGTTGTATGGGTCAGTTCGGTGGCGTTCTTCTAGACTGGCTGGGCCAAGGCTGGATGGTCTAGGATGGCCTCCCATTCTGGTTGTCGGCAGATGGGTGGGTCTGGGGGGCCTGGGCTGGGCTGGCTTGTCTCTGCCCTATGTGGTCTCACCTTGCTGTAGGCCAGACTGGGCTTGGTACTTTCAAGGTTCCAAAGCTTAGCGCACAGAATCTTCTGGAGCCTCTGCTTAGATCCCGTTGGTCAAAGCAGGTCAGATGGCCAAGGCCAGGGTCAAGGGATGGAGAAATAGATGGCACCCCTGGATGGAAGAAGGTGCCACATTGCAAAGGGATGTGCATCTGGGATGGGAGGGTGGTCACCAGATCCCGGAAGGAGGGAGGAGTAGAAAGAGCCACCTTGAGAGGAGCTGTGACTGCCAGTCAAGGAAGGTGTGAGCCCGGGCAGCCTCTCAGGAAAGGGGAGCGCATTCTTCACTTTCCTGTCTGGATCAAGCCGCGCCCGAGGTGGAGGGTGAGAGGGCCCGTTGAGGGGATGCAGGGCAGTCAGAGTGTAGGCCTGTGGCCTTGCATCTCCTGGGCACTCATGAGGAACATGGCTTCTCGGCCTGCCCAGGCCTGCTGAATCAGGTTCTCAGTGGGGTGGGCCCAAAGACCGTGTTAACAAGGTGCCAGGTGATTGTCACACATGCCCACTCTTGAGGAGTCCTGCCATAGTCCCGCACAGCACAGAGATGCCCTAGAATTCCAGAATGTGCTGAGACTGCCTGGTGTCCGTGTCCAGCCATCTAGAGACTTGAATAGTTTCCATGGATTTGGTTGCGCTCTGCGGAGAGCCCTGAGAAACAGGCTGTCTCTGCACAGCCTGGGAGCATTTGCACTGGGACACGAATAAGACCATGGTGCTGAAAGCAACCACGGGGCCTCTGCGTACGGAGTACGAGGTCGAGCTGAGCCCCGTCTCTGCATTTGCACAGGGGCCTTGGTTGTCTAGGACGCAAGAGGAAACAGGTACCAGAACTTCAAGAAAAACTAGGAGAAAAAAATGAAGTTCGAGGTTCTGTCCATTCAGTGGCTTGTTTCTGTGGCACTTGGTGTAAGATTTACGCTGTTGATTTTTATTATCCGCACACCCGCTCCCTGGGTCCCCGTTTTGTTGGGAGCCAGGTGGAGATGTGTGGCAACACATGGACCTAGATTTGAATTCTGGCTCTTGTCCCCCTGGATGAGGATCTTGGGCAGGTAACTCTACCTCTCTCTGCCTCAGTTTTCTCATCTGTACAATGGGGTTAACACTTGTGACTATAAAGTCGGATGTGGTGGCGCATGCCTGTAGTCCCAGTTACTCAGAAGGCTGAAGCAGGAGGATCGCTTGAGCCCAGGAGTTCGAGGCTATCGTGAGCTGTGATGATGCCACTGCACTCCAGCCTGGGTGACAGAGACCCTGTCTCTTAACAGAAAAACCCACTTGCAGCTGTAAAGCTCCTCAAGGATATTGAGCACTGTGCAGGGTGCTGCTTTGTGGTGGGGCTCGATCCCCAGCTTCAGGGCTGACCCCGGCCCCAGGCGCCTGTCCCACTTCTCCTGTCCCCATCTCAGCAGGGCTGTGGCCGAGCGAGTGCTGAGGGAGGGGCTCAGCACCTAGCATGCCACGTGTCACCTTTGCTTTGGGAATATTCATTTGCCAGGTGCCTGCTACTTCCATGCCCTGTGGCCCAGGCAATGTTGCGTTACGTCTCCAAGACGCTTCCCCATCTGCACAAACCCTGTAGTAGCAATAGCGCCGCCCTCGAGGAGCAGACTGGAAAGCCTGTGGGAAGGCTTTGGCCAGCACCCGGCACATAGTAGGTGCTCACAGATGTCAGCCTTTGTGATTGGGACACTGACCCCAATTGGCCAGGCTTGTCACTTGGTGCCAGCCCCCTGTTCTCCATGTCCTCCAAGCCCAGGACTTGCCTTGCGGCCGCCGCCCCAGGCTGGGTTCCGGGCCCTGCTCTCAGCTCCAGAGGAGCTGCCTTCCTGCTGTTGTTTGCTTTTATCTTTTTTCTATTGGGGTAAAATACACATAACAAAGGTTACCACTTTAAACATTTATAAGTGTACTGTTCAGTGGCCTTAAGCACATTCACATTGTTTTTTTTTGTTTTGTTTTTTGGGTTTTTTCTGAGTTTTTTCTCCTCAGTATTTATCACGTTTTTAAAACTAAAAATTTTATTTATCTATTTTCTTTATCTCTCTCATTAGAATGGAAACTACACAGAGAGGGACTTTCTGGTCTGCTTCGTTCACTGTTACATACCCACTACTTAGAATAGTGACAGACGTGTGCGAAGGCACCCAGTAGGTATTTGTCGAATGAGTGAAGGAAGAGGTGGCCATTTCCAAGAGGCAAAGTGTACTCTGTAATGAAAAACTTTATAATAAGCAGAGCTGCTTGGCAACATAGTCACATTCAAAATGTACAGAATGCTACTTTTCGAACAGCTGTTTCTTCATCCCGTCTTCCCAAGGCCCCAGGATAGGAGGAAGGCTGGGCAGAGATTATGATGCCTGTTCAAGAAGAAATGGTCCAGACAGAGGACAAGGACTCGCCAAAGTTCATACGCCTGGCCGGGACAGGGGTGCAGCTGTGGATACATGCTGGCCCTGGAAGAGGCTGGGAGGCGATGGAGCGGGGTGGGAGCTGGGTTTGAAGGACCTCTGTTGCCGGAAGGCATGAGGATCTCTGAAGGGGAGGGTGAGTCAAACGTGACTAGAACAGAGCGGCAAAGGAGTCGGGCGGCGACAAGGCTGATCTCTAAGTGGATTTGGCCCAGGCCTGAGAAGGGCAGCCGAGTTTCCCGGCGGCAGCATCCTGAGCTTGGGGCTGCCTAGTCTCTCAGGTGTGTACATAATCTGCAGCGTGGGAACTGGACAGTCAACCCTGAGAGACCCGCGAGTCCACCGCTGGTCCTCAGGGTCTGTGAGGACTGTGGAGATGGTGGGGGGCAGCGACCGCGTTCGTGTGTTTCTCCCCAGCTTCTACGGAGCCTGCACTAAGTAGGAGCGCACGTAGTTTTGTTCAGGGCATACATACAAGATTGAATGTGCTCAGACCAGAAACCGAGGCTGAGAGAGCACAGACGGGGAGTAAAGTCACCCAGCAGTTCCGAGGTAGGAGCAGGTGAATTTTCCTGGGACTCAGCAGGACACACAGCCCGAGCCTAACGCAGGGGGCTGTGAGCTCTTTTTCAGGAGGGCTTAAGCACATTCACATTGTTGCGCTACCCTCATCGCCTCCATCTCCAGGACTTCTTTATCTTCCCAAACTGAGGCTTGCTAACCATCGAACGCTACCTCCCACTGCCCGGGCCCCGGCCCCCACTGTTCTGCTCTGTTTGACTACCCCGGGGACCTCACGTAAGTGGAATCATGTAGTATTTGTCCTTTTTATAGAAACTCGCCATGTCCCTAGGCAGCCTTACTTATCCTGGGACAAATTTTTTCAAGCCCATGACTAAGAATGAGGCTTCTCTTCCTGACGGTCCTCGGAGCCCTCCTCTGGCTTCCTGGGCTCCCACCTGCAAGCCGAACATCCTGGAACATCAACCCAGCGTGTCCTCCTCTGTGTGCTTTAACTGAGCCGTAATTCACACACCACAGAGTTCACCCTTTAAAGCCCACAGTTCAGTGGGTTTTAGTATGTTCAGAGTTGTGCGGCTGTCACCACTGTCTTACCCCCCAACATTTTCATCTCCCCAAGAAACCCCACGCCCGTTAGCAATCAGTCCTTATTCTCCCCTTCACCGCCCCTGGCAGCCGCTAATCTACCTCTGTGGACTTGCTGATTCTGGAAACTAGGTAAGTAGAATCGTACACTTTGTGGCTTCTGTGACTGGCTTCTTACTCAAGGTTCACTCATCTCATAGCATGTGTCAGAATTTCCTTTCCAAGGCTGGGTAACGTCCTGTCACGTGTTTACGCACTCCTCCATCGGCGGACGCTTGGGTTGCCCGCCATTTGCTTTTGGATGTGGTTGTTCCAGACCGGGGCTCCCTGGGTACAGGATTACGTGCTGTCCTGCCCCCGTGAGCCCAGCGGCCAAAGCGGGCTTTGCACAAACCTGGTACAGGCTCTGTGAGGATTTATGAAACCAAACTAAACATCGGGTCATGTCGGGGACAGGGTTTTTCCATCCTGTGGGTAAGCGACCCTTGGCTGCCCTCTTGTGCTCTCTGGAAGGTCAGCACGAGGCTTGGGCACCATCAAGGTGGCTCTGAGGGCTTATGCTTGTCTCCTCGTGGGGAGGGGGCCGGCTGCCTCTCCTTTCCTCATGCCTTGCTGTCCGGGGGAGCCGGGGGCCCTGCTGTTCCAGGCGTCATGGTGGAAGCCTGTGTTTGGAGATTAAACCTGCCCGAGGAAGACGGGCTTCAACCCGTGGTCCTGTCTAGGGGCTACAGCTAGACTTGGAGGCTCCCCATGGCAGAACGGGCAGAACAGCTGTGTGGCTGTGAGCAGGTGACCCAGGCTGTCTGAGCCGCCGCCTCCTCCTCACGGTGGGAAGGTGACATCTGGCACAGGTGGAGCATGACAGCAGGCAGCCAACAGCAGGGGACAGCTCCATGCTTATTCTCAGCCCAGCATCGGATGCCCCCTTTGGGGCTTTAAGCAAGGGGCTAGGAGTGGCAGGTGACATATGGCTTCTGCCAGGGTCTGGGGTCAGTCTGTGATATGAGCACAGACCCTATCTGGTACTTCCCTTGGGGTGAGATGAGTGAGGACCACCTAGGGCAGGGCCTGAAAACCCACAGAGGCATTTTGCTGGGCTGTCAGCCCGCGCCTCCCAGTATCGGCATTTTTAGCATCCTGTTCCAGGTCAGAGCTGTGCCTGCGGCAGAGTTTGCCAGGGAGGAGGAGACAGGGAACTTGTTTCCCAGCCTCGTTCCCTTTGCCAGTTGCTTCTGTCCTGTTTCGAATTTATAGGGGAGAGCCTGGAGGAAGGTTGGAATTGACTTTGGAGTCACTGGGGGCACAGAGTCTGGCCTAGTGTGCTTATCTGGTGGATCTTGGAGCAGCCCTCAGCTCCACGCAGCCGCCGCTGGCCCCTTATGGGAGCCATGCTGTGGCCTTGCAGGGGATGGAGGGAGGGTCCCTCTGGTTCAGCTGACAGGTCTGGGTTTGCAGGAGGACATGGCATGGACCCCTGGTGGCTCCTGGGACAGCCATGGAGGCCTCCGGGTCAGTGGGCTGGCACACGAGGGTTGACATCGGAGAGCACGGGTGGCCCGTCTCAGTGGCCATCCTCGAGTCACTGATGTGCTTCCTTCATTTCCAGTCCATTTTCGCTACGTGGTGTTCCATCCGTTCCTGGATGAGATTCTGATTGGGAAGATCAAAGGCTGCAGCCTGGAGGGAGTGCACGGTAACAGCCTGGAGCACGCGGGGGGCAGGAGGCCTGTGCTCATCCCTGTGGTGGGGGGAGTACTCGGCCCCCCGCTTTCATGTATCAAGTGAGGACCTCAGTCAGCCGTGAGGTTTCACTGTGAGGCCGGAACTCAGGACATCAGGGTGGGCACTGAAGTTGGTGGCCGTGACTGGGGGTCTGTGGTGCCTGCTGGTCCCTGTTGTGTCCACTTCAGGTTTTGGGGACCAGTTGCTTGGGGCTACGTGGGTGCTGTAGGCAGAAGCTAGGCCTCAAGGTGGGGAAGGGGCCCCGATTTTCATGGCGCCACCTGCCCCCTGGGCAGTACCAGGTAGGGGGCCTAGCCTGTCAAGTAGCCAGCCCCCTTGTTTGTCCGCTGGTAACCCCTGTCCCATGCTGTCACCTTCATTTCCTCCAGTCTCTCTAGGGTTCTTTGATGACATCCTCATCCCTCCAGAGTCGCTGCAGCAGCCAGCCAAGTTGTATCCTCCCAAGACTAAAGTGGGTCACAGAGGCGCTCACCCCTGGGTGCTGTGAGCTGGCACGGCTGGCCTCTGTGCCTGCCCCTTTGCTCCAGAAGCACCGACCTGTCTGTGCCTCCCCGCGTTGACCACGATGTCCACATGCCTGTCTCTACCTGGGCTGTCAGGCTTGGTTGTATAGCTCATGCACTGCACACCACTCGGGCTCTGCTGTTGTGGGGGGCACCATTCACTTCCGGTTCACTTTTCTTAGGTTGTCCCTGCAAGAGTCATCTCAAAGCCTCCCCTGGGAGCTTTGTCCTGGCTGCCTGGGACGTGAGACTTGCCCGTGTGCCGGGTCTGGGGCCAGGTTTTCCCTCTCTTGGGCCCCCATTTCCCTGGTCCCAGGCCTCACCTTGCTGCACTGAGGTGGGCTGTTTCTGTGGGGCTGTCACTAATCCGAGACTACTCACTGGGAGGGACTGTGTCCTGTCACGACTATACCCACAGTGCCCAGCATGGGACCTGGCACAGAGGGAGGACCCAGCGGTGGGACTGCCACCAGAGGGCAGTGTGGCCTCTCAGTGTGGGTGCTGCGGAGGGAGGAGGGCAGAGGGGCTGCCTTGGCTGCCAGTGTATGTGGGGAAACCTGGTCCCGGCCGGTCCTCTCACCAGCTGTGGGCCCTCGGGCAGGTGGCCTCCTGTCCCACCCCAACCTCTTGAAAACTGGGCAAGTCTCTGAGTGCCTAGCAGATCGTCATGCTGCTTGGGTAAAAACGGGTGTTTGCCTGGAGAGGGTTGCTCCAGCTAGAGCAGAGGTTATGGGAAGACAGGCAGGCCGCAGGAGCCCAGGTCGTTCGGTCTGAAGGGGTGGGGTTCGCTGTCTCCCTCCCTTCCTGCTCTAGTGCTGAGGACGTGTGGCCCTGGCGCCTGGCAGGGGGGCTCCAGGTTTCCCGTGCTGGGTCCTGGCACCTGAGCACTACTGCTCCTCACCGGGGGCCCAGGCCTTGCATGTGGGGCTGGGAGCTGCTTCTGCTGTGACTTTCCAGACAAAGTGATCCCAACCTGGGATTGGTTTTTCCTGGGAGTGCTGCGGGAGGACCCCTCCCCCCACGCTCGGCTCCACCGTGGCCTGGTCATTGCCTTGACTCTGGGTCCCCCAGTGACGAGGCAGAGCAGGTATGGGTGTGGGAGTACGAGACGGAGGAAGGAGCGCATGACTTATACATGGACACCGGCGAGGAGATCCGCTTCCGGGTAGTGGACGAGAGCTTTGTGGACACGTCCCCAACCGGACCCAGCTCAGCCGAGGCCACCTCTTCCAGTGAGGAGCCGCCAAAGAAGGAGGCCCCATACACACTTGTGGTAAGAGTCCTGCTGGCGCGAAGCCTGCTTTGCGGAGGGAGAGCCCAGGAGTGCCGCCTGGGCCCTGCTTCCATAGGTTGGGGCTGTGAGGAGACAAAGCTGCTTGTTGGGGAGGGTGGGTACGTCAGCCCTGCTTGCCAGAGGGACAGAGCCCATGCTGAACAAAGCCACTGATAAAGGGGCTTTGAGGGAGAAATCAACCAAGGAAGGGGCTTGGGAGAGATCAAAGCCCCGAGATCAAAGGTGGGGCCCCAGGGTGACCTTCAGGGCCACTCCTCTCTGCACATATGTGGAAGCTGGGCCTTATGGTGGCTTGGCCTTTCTGGTAGGACTAGACACAGTGGCTCAGGAGGGCATGCCTGGGACTGGCCTGGGGGTGAGGAGGGTGCCTGACCCCACTGAGGCCTTGGAGCCAGAAAATATGTGCTTTCCTTTCTCAGGAGAGGAGTCTGTGCCTGGCTGGCATGGCTCCTGATTTCCCCAAAGCCTCCTGGCTGTTGTGTGCCCTGCCTTTGCCTATGCCAAGCCTGCTGGGTGCCGGGAACGGTGGGCCCCTGACCTGTCCCAGTTGGTTCAAGCCCTGGGTGTCAATGATGTGTCTGTTCTTTGTCTCCTCCTGGCAGGGATCCATCAGTGAGCCAGGCCTGGGCCTTCTCTCCTGGTGGACCAGCAACTAGTCCTGGGGCTCGACAGTGGACCCTGCCCATTGGCAGACCCCACCCCTAGGAAGGTGGTGCAGCCAGC
The DNA here is from genome assembly GCA_963575035.1 of Avahi laniger. Taxonomy (NCBI): domain Eukaryota; kingdom Metazoa; phylum Chordata; class Mammalia; order Primates; family Indriidae; genus Avahi; species Avahi laniger. Next base: position 28,740 of record CAUYSK010101221.1, read on the forward strand.
TGTGAAGACAACAGCAGCTGAGGCTGATGCTACCTGCAGCTGGACAGGGAGAGGGGCCAGAAGTGCCTGCCAGCTTGTCCCCCATGCCATCCTGGTCCTCCTCCTCCTCTCAGAGCTGCTACTGAAATCCTGCCATCCCCACGGACTTCTGGCTTTCCGCAAAGACAATAAACAATGTCAGCATCAGTAGGGAAGGGCCACCCTTGTCTTATGACCTAAGGTTACTGAGTTGCCACAGCATGTCCTCCCTCATCTCAGATCACTTGTGGAGGTGGCCTCTCCCAACCCCTACAAAATGGCAGGATTTGGGGCTGTGAGCTCCAGGCTGTCTCAGGCTGAGCTTTAGGCCCTGGAAGCTGCCAGTTGCTAACTGGGTCTGAACATTAAGGAGCAACCACCTTCCCACCGGCTTTAGAAGGAGGAGAGTAGCCCAAGTCAGCCAAACCAGCTCCTGCTCAAGAAGTAGAAGCCGTGGACTCTGCTGGCCCAAGAAGGGTGGTGCCCACACCCTGTTATCTCCCACCTCCCTCCGTGCCATGGTACAGCAGGAAGCCTGGGGCCAGCTGACACTCAGACCTCAGCCATGCGTACTCTGCAGGTCTGCTGGTGACACCCTGGATCTGGACCCCACATCACTTGCTCAGGAGAATGGCTTTGCCAGGTTCCTCCTGCCCTTTTTCCCATGTCTGCCGACACCAGGACACTCATTTTGCAGTAAGTCTTGTCCTGGTGATGGGGCCTCCTGCCCTGGGCTTTTTGGCTCTTAATAGGTTAACAGAATGGAGGTGCTGGAAGCATGTGTGCTTGGCTTCTGGCTGGGGCTCTGCTTCCCTAAAAGGAAAGAAAAAAAAAAAAAGAACGGCGGTGCCGTGCAGCGTCCACTGATGCTACTCCAGGAAGAGAGGCCTGCTCTTTGCCACATGCTGGTACTCCAAGGGCAGGAGACGATAGGTGTCTTGTACTAGCTGTGACCTTGGGCAGACTCCCCTTCTGGTGGCCTCATCTGTTAGATGGGCTGTGCCTACCTCAGGGCGTTGAGAGGGCTAGATGGGACCATGCCTGGCACACATCACTGCCCAGGGCAGGGCAAGCCTCTCGCTGGAGGCTCCAACGCGGCCTAGCAGGGGAGCTACAGGAGCGAGGGGGCAGGGCTGCCCTGCGGGTGGGAAGTGGGTTGGGTGGGAGGTGATGGGGAGGTCTTTTCTGCCACAGTTCAGGTCTCCTTCACTGCGGCGACAGGTCCAGCTGTGGCTACGTCCACTGATCTTAGCTGAAAAGACCCTTCCTGAACCCTGGAATTGATGACAGACGACACAGACATCAACCACTCACTCATAGAACAGTCACTGAATTTGGATTCTTATTTGCCTTGCAAGAGCAAAAGGTTCTCTAAAATCCTTCAGCCACAAGTGAAATGATCAGGAAGGAGAAAAACTGTAGGTGCAAGTCTTGTCATCAAAAATAAATACCGTTGCATGGAGCTGCTGAAGATCTGAACCAAACTAAAAACAGGAAGGCAGGAGCTAAAAAATTATCTTAAGAACCACCCCCAACTGCGGTCCCTCTGTGGGCTGAGGGAATAGAGGGCAGGAAGCATGTCTGGTCACACCACCTTGGAGCAAGAAGCCATGGCTGGATGGATCGGATTGGCCCTGACGGCGCACGTGGAGCTGGTAAACAGCACCAGCGCGGGTCGGAGGGCCAAGGTGAGGCCCTACTTAGTGCTGCAGCTCCTTCATCCTGTTCAGGGCACTGCCGGCGCGGAACCACTCGATCTGGGTCTCGTTGAAGGTGTGGTTCAGGAGGATGGTCTCCTGGGTTCCGTTGGGGTGTTTGATGATGCATTTCAGGGGCTGTAGGGAGGGAAGTGGGTGTGGACTGGTGCTCTGAGGAACACCCCCCTTGGATCTGCAGGGGGGTCAGGAGGGCAGGTAAACTGAGCCCTAGGCCAGGGCTAAGCCTGCGTGGCCCAGGTAAAACCTGGATGGCACCCATAGGGGACTCCTGGGGCCTGGCTGTTACCCCTGAGGGCCAAGCCTGGCCTAATGTGTGGGGAGTCAGGGTGGGAGGGCCCAGGCTAGCACTTCTTCTCCGGCGCTGTCGCCTGGAGAGGGCTGCTCCGGCTAGAGCAGAGGTCATGGGAAGAGCTGCAGGAGGGGAAGCAAGGTGGCTGCCTGCCCGCCCACCCTCCTTCCTCAGCCCTCTGACCTTGCCAGGGGTGAAGTCGTTCAGGCCCTGAATGGTCAGCTTGTCTACGGGGTGAATCTTGTTGTAGTCGGCTGGGTCGGCGAAGGTGAGGGGCAGCAAGCCCTGCTTCTTCAGGTTGGTTTCTGGAAAGCAGAGGCACACTGGGTCAGTGGGGCAGGGGTGCCCTTCCCTGCTCCTCTGTGCAGGGAGCCTCACCAGCCTTGAGGGTGTCCTTTTCTAAATCCACCTGGGGCTCTGGGAGACACCCCTAGTCCTGCTGCCCGGGACAGAGCTGGGGCGCTGAAGGGCTCCCTTTCACCAGGGCACCTGAAGCACGCGCACGCTGATGCTGCTGTCTGGGAGGCCTCCTGCTAGGCATAGCCACGTCAGAATAAACCCTTTGACGTGTGTCTGGGTTCCAGCTGCTCAGGCCTGGCAGCTTGGAAGCAGGTCCAGCGCTTGTGGGGTGAGAAGCTGTGGGCACTTGTGCTGCACAGACCCAAGGAGGGGCAGGAGGCTGACGGCGTGTGGGCTGTGGTGGGACACAGGAGCCGGGGCCAAAGTCCAGAACCAGGCACCCAGGCACGAGGCTCTAGGCCCAGCCCCACCACTGGCAGGGGGGCTGACCTGGGGCTACCAGTCAGGGGACGCGGATGGGCTGGGTACAGACTCCAGCTCACCGTGGATCCTGGCGAAGCTCTTGGTGATGATGGCCCGGCCCCCGAGGTGGCGTGGCTCTAGCGCCGCATGCTCCCGGCTCGAGCCCTCGCCATAGTTTTCATCTCCAATCACCACCCACTTGATGCCGTGTTCCTGCCAGGCAAGAAAGGTGAGGTTACGAGGCAGAGGAAGGTACTGTCCCCACCTGCCCAGCCCTGGGCATCATGAGGCTCCCGGGTCAAGGGGCTGGAGAGGCCCTTCCCAAGGGCAGTGAAGTCAGGTGAACGAGGACCAAATTAGGCCCCGAGGGGACAGAGATGGATCAGACACTGTCCCTGCCCACCCACGTGCAGCGGACATAGGAGAAAGGACCCACCCACGTGTGCTCAGCATGGATGCAGGTGTGTGTGAAGGGCCACAGTGAGGGGACAGAGCCCAGGCAGGAGGTGTGTGGTGGAGTGAGAGACGTGGGACCTGGGTGCAAATCTAGTGGTCTGGGCGCTTGGCTGGAGAGCACCTGCTCTGCCCTACCTGTCACCAGCGGGTGCCAAAGAACTGTCACCCTATTGGGCCAGGACTTGAGTCCAGCCCTTGTTCTGTTAGTTTCTCAAAGCAGTAGCCTTCCCTCATCCCGCACCTGGCTTCGGCCCTTTGCCTGCTTGTCGTGAGGCCTTGTGCAGCCCCTTCTCTGAGCCCGTTTGCCTCTGCCTTCCTGAGCCAGCTCCTCTTCGCCTACAAGGTCTCCTTCAGTCCTCTTGAGTCTGGGGCCAGATGTCTCCTGAGAGCGCTCCTCTCACTAACTCCTCCCGAGGGGGCCTCCTGGGTACAGGGACCCCCCTCCACCAACCTGAGCCGAGCCTCATTCATTCCTGGCCACCAGAGGGGCTGAAGGACCTTCCTTGCTTCCTTCCGGATAGCAGTTCCCCTTGGTCTTGGCCTCCACCCAGCTCCCACTCCCCAAATATCCCCCCTGCACCTGCCTCCAGGGCCTCAGGAGAGTGGCCCCCAGCACTGTCCCCCGCCCCCGACTGACGCACCTTGTAGTAGCGGGCAGTGTCAGGGACAGGGCCAAACTCCTGGGTGACAGCATTGCGCACAGAGTTGGCCTTGCCATTTTCAACGTTGATGGCACCAATGAGCAGGTTGTTGGAGATGTTGTCCAGGTGCCCACGGAACTTGAGCCAGGGGCCAGCAGCCGAGATGTGGTCTGTGGTACATTTCCCTTTGACCTTGGGAGGGTGAGCAGAGGGGACAGAGGTCAGGGCATGGCCCTTACATGGCGGATGCAAGAAGATACCCTCCAGAGGCAGGCAGCAGGCCCCAGTGCCCGGGACCCAGGAGGGGGATGAGAGGTCAGGCTTTGGACACGCGGTCTGTGGTCCTAGCGCTTCCAGCCTCAGGCCAGGTAGGCTCAGGCAAGGCTGCCACCTACGCCCTCACAGGCCTCAGGCTGCTCAGTCTCTAGGACAGGACATTCTCTCATGGGGGCAGGCCACTCAAAGGGAGGACAGGTATATCTGTTTGTTCACCCTTGAGACCTAAGGAGACCTGGAAAATCAGCCACAGGCCTCATGCCGGACACAGAAATCCAGAAACATGCCTGGGTCCTGGCCGATGACTGACCAGTTCCATCTGTCATACAGGCTTAATACCGTGTTGCAGGAGTGCCTGGAGGCCCCTTAGTAAGCAGCATAAATTAACGTCTGACATGGGTCTGAGTCGCACCGTAAAGGCTCGTGTCTGTTTGGCTTCCAAACATAGACCATACACTCTAATGCCCACCTGTGGGGACAGGAGGAGTCAATGGCTTCCAGAGCCTGTGTGGATATACACAGGGTGGAGAGGTGCTGTGCAGCCTTCTTACCCTGCCTGTGCTGTCCTCACCTGCTGGAGGTGGGTCTCACCAGCTGCTGCAGGACGGCACGGGGCCATGGATGGCAGCTGGCCAGGAGATCGAGCTCTGCCCAGCTCAGGGCCACGGAGACGGGAACCACGGGCTGCAGTGCCCTCCCCTGCTGCAGCCGAAACTCCCTTCCCGCCCCCACCTTCATCTTGACACTCTCCCCACGTGCTCCTGGGCTCAGGCAAGAAGGCGCCCCACCAGGTTAGGGCTGTCCTGCCTCCTCGCTGCGCCGCTGACCTTGATGAGGATCTGCAGGTCTTCCAGGTCTTTGCCGTCCCACTTGTCAAAAGGCTCCAGGAGCTGCAGGCGCTGGCTGGTGGGGCTCACGTCCACCCGCTGCCCGCTACTATCCTTAGGGGGGTGCTGGTAGGTGTCCTGCCCCGGGTCGAACTCCTGTAACAGGGGACAGGGACGTGCTGGGTGCTGAATCCGCAGTCCCACGTGGGCGGCTCTCACGGGAGGCACCGCCCTAGCCGCTCCCTAACAGCAGAGGGCAGCGCTGCTCACCGCTCGGGGAAGCTCATCAGCATCCGGAGCCTCCAGCTTGAACTTCTTGCCATCCTTGCCTGTCAGGAAGTCGGTCTCTGGGTTGAACTTGAGGGTTCCCGCAATGGCCAAGGCTGTGACAATCTGAAATGGAAGTGGCCAGTTTGTCGGTGAGCACCGAACATCACTCCTATGCCCACCACCCCAGCAGAAGCCTAGACCAAAAACTGAGAATGGAACCCAGGAAATGTCCACGTTCTCCCCAGACCCCTCTTCTCCTTGGACTCTTCCCCTCTTCTCTCTTCCCCTGCAGGACTGTCTTTGGGACTCTGGGCCCTCAGGCCTGTGCAGGACTCAGGAACCCAAGGGCAATCTAGCCTCTTCCCCTCCCGCCAGGCCCTGGAGCTCAGCGCTCCCCAAAGGGCAGCCCGGCCGGTCTCACAGCTGCATGTTCCTGCCCTCGAAGGTGACCTGGAGAGAGCAAGGGAGGCCCCTGCCCAGAAACGCTGGTGTGATAAAAACATGCCTCAGTGGGCAGCACCCCGAAAACACGGGAAGGGCCGTTCCTCCACTCATTAGCGCGAAAGTATTTCTGGGACACTCAGATAAACACTCCTCCAGTCCAGAAAGCCTGGCTGAGGCTAAGTACCCACCCACTCCTGGGGCACTGAGCTCACTCGGTGTCCACAATACCGAACTGAACGCTCACCTTGTGTCAGAAACTGAAGTGCTCCACGTACTTTTCCAGGTAACCCTGAGAGGATTACTGGGACACAGAAGGTAGATAACCTGGCCAAGCTCATACAGCTAGTTAGAGGCGAGGCTGGGATTTGTCCCAGCCAGTCAGAGTCTAAACTGCATGCTCATAACCACAAACTGTAATAAATAAACATCTCCCGGTCCTGTGACACAAAGGAGACTGAGGCAGGATGCACCAAGGGAACATGGAGCTTGGGGGCTGGGAGGGCCTGGGGGTCTGGTGCTTTTGCCCCAAGCCCATCTCCTTCCACCTCTGACCCGCAGGTGCAGTCCCAGGACTGCGCCAGCTGGTCAGTCTCACCTCTGGGGACGTGACAAAGGCATGGGTCTCGGGGTTTGCATCGTTGCGGCCCGTGAAGTTCCTGTTGTAGGAGGTGACGATTGTATTCTTCTCCCCCTTCTTGATGTCCTTTCTGCCAGGTCAGAGGGGACAGCATTAGGGACAACCAGCCTTGTCACCTAGCCTGTCCTGAGGCCAAATGAGCCACATTCCCGCAGCACACACCTAGCTTATGACAGAAGGTTGCCTCTTCCCTGGGACCCACACATACAGAGTGGGAGGGAACCTCAGGGTCACTGGGCCTTGCCTGAGACCACACGTAGACAGACACAGAGATCATGGTCTGAGTTTCCAGACCTAGGACCACTGCCTCCTCTCAAATGGCTCTGTCAGAGCTGCCATTGTATCCTTTAGGATGAGACCTCCCTGGCTTCTTCCTGCCAGCCCAGGCCCAGCCAAGCAGCCACTTAGTGCCTCTGTAGGGCTCTTACTCTTTCGAGCCCAACTTCCCAGTCATGCCCGACAGTCTTCTAATATGCGACAGTGCCTGGAGCTAGGGGCCCTGGGCCTGAGTCTCATCTCTCCACCCCAATAACATCTCCCCTCAACTTCTGGGGCTCTGTTCCCCCGTGCACAAGGCGCTCTCCTACTGAAGACGTGCCTCTTACCTGTCCCACTGGCCAATGCATGGGCCACAGGCATTGGCCAGGACAATGCCGCCCACATCTCTCAGGATCTGTGCCTGCAGGGAGAGAGAAGGATGGAACTGTCAGGGGCCGGCGAGTGGCTGATGGGAAAGGGTGGTTCAGCAGCTTGTAGGATGGATCCCTACAGCAGCCACTGGGACCTGCCCCAGCCCAGACCAAACGAGCCTGTGGCTTGTCCCACCCTGATGCCACATTGCTCAGCAGTGGAGTGGGGGGGTGGGGAAGGGGCAGGGGTACACGGGCACTCACATAGCCGTCTCGCTCAATGGTGGCGCGGATCTGTTCAGAGCCCGGAGTGATGGTGAACTGAGACTTGCACTTGAGTCCATGGGCCAGTGCCTGCTTGGCCACAGCTGCCGAACGCCCCATGTCCTCATAGCTTGAATTGGTGCAGCTGCCAATCAGGCCTGGTGCATTGTGGGTGGGTCAGGGGTCAGGAGGAGAAACTGAGCAGGGGTCTCCACCTGACCACAAACTATCCAGTCGTGGTCAAAAGAATTCACCATCTAGGTTGGGCCAGAGACTGTTTTCAACAGAGACAAGTTGGACGTAACCTAAATATCTAACAATAAAGGACAAGCTGCTCATGATCCAGTCATTCAAGGGAAGACACTGAACACATGTTAGAAGTATAACTCCTTTTACAACAATACCATGTGCACGTGTATTGAGAATTCATGCTAACATATTAACAGTGATCCGGCCAGGTCGGTGGCTCATGCCTGTAATCCTAGCTGTCTGGGAGGCTGAGGCTGGAGGATCATTTGAGCCCAGGAATTTGAGGTTGCTGTGAGCTACAATGACGCCACGGCACTCTACCTGGGGTGACACAACAAGATTCTGTCAAAACCCCAAAAAACAGTAATCCTAGTTGGGTGGGGGGGCTGAGAAGAGACACTTTCTTCTTCTAAACTTTCCGGTATTTTCCACGTTTTTAAAATTGCTTTACAACCAGGGTAATGAGAGTTCTTTTAAAATAGGAGAATCACTTATTCAAAAAGGCATTAAAAACAGAATGATATCACACTGTTTATAAATATCAAGACAGTTTCACATCAATTCAAGTATTTTCTAATTATTAAACCACCAAAGATTTTCTAAATTTGCTTCGATGAATAAGGGCGAACGTATTATGTTGCACTCATTTTATGCCAGACACTGCAGAAAGTTCTTTTCACGTACTAACTCTTGACTCCTTCTAACTACTGCTCCTGTTTTCCAGATGGAGAACCCAAGCACTGATGGGGAAGCAGCCTGCTCAGGGTCACCTAGCTACCAAGTGTGAGAGCCAGGACTCAAACTCAGGCCATTTGGTGCCAGGGTCCACACTCCGCACAGCCACTGTCCTGCCTCCTGACAGCAGCAGATGCCAGCGCCACTGACGTGCCAGGATGTTTGCATATGTAAAGCATGTAAAGTCAAACAAAGTAGCATGGCTGGAAAAATGTCTGTAGAACAGAGAAGCACGCACATAATAGATGCACATGCAGAGAAACATAGCACACCTTTCAAAAAGTTCCTAAAGTTTCTTTCTGGTTAGGGGTTGACATTAGGGGTATTTTCTTGTTTGTCAATATTCTCTACAATAAGCATATTTTTCTTTTATTCCAAGAAAAAGTAACTTTAAAGATAATAATAAACCTTTTCAGAAAGTGCCCACTTTAGGAAGTGTCATTTGGTAGACACAGGTGATTGTCTACAGCCCTGGGCAGAGCCAGGGACCCCGAGACCTGCTAAACCAACAGGTGGAAGGTGCTCACCCACTCGGATGTCCAGAGGCCATCCTTCCTTCTCTGCCACAGTACCCACTTCTGCCACAGGGTGAGCCAGGTCGGGGGTGAAGGGCCCATTGATGTGTGGTTTCAGCTGAAGAAACAAAGATGCAAAGAAGAGACGAGGGAACAAAGGTTGGTGTGTGGACAGCCTCTGTCCACTGCCTTACCAAGTCTGAACAGAGGCAGCCAACTACTGTTCTCATGGCTCAGACTCCATCACAGCAAACACCTGAGCAGTCAGCGCTGTGCACGCACCAGCTCCTGGCCTCCCTCCAAAACTGCAAGGCTGGTCTTATCTCTATTCTGCAGATGAAGGGACTTAGAAATGCCTCGCCTAAGGTCACACAGCTAGGAGACAGCAAGGGCATGGAATGGATCAAGGCTGTCGCTTCATTAAGTCCATCATCTCTAATGTGATGTTGCTTTTGGGATCTTATGACAAAAATGGACTTACAGCCAGATGCTTTACATGTGATAATACTTAGTCACAAATGTGAAGCACTTAGTAAAGTGCAGGGCACACAATAATCACTCAGTAAATGTTAGTGACTGTTATTACATGAATTAACTCATTTTATTCTCACAACTGCCTTAGATTTCACCCAAGATGAAGCAAGACCCACAGAAGTTAAGCGATATGACCACAGTCACATAGCATGAGTGGCAGAGCTGGGATCTGAACCCTGCAGACTGGCTTCTGTTCCTCCAGCCTGCCTTTGCTCGGGATCTCCAGATGCCTGCTCTGGTCTGCAGGTCTCAGGCTGCCATACCCTGCTCAGGCCTTGCATTCTGAACTCTGAAAATGACGCACACCCTTCAGGGTGAAATCTCGGCTTCTGGTAAACTGAGATGGGGCACGCTGACGTCAGTTTCTGATTCACCAGCCACAGCCACCTCTGCTCTCCACATGACTGAATCTCCCTCCTCCTCACATCGCCTCCATTCCAGCTAGATTCAGGCAGCAGTTTGTAAGGGTATTGGGAGACCAAGGGCCCACAAGCCCTGCTCAGTATATAGGCAGGACCCATCGTGGGCCCCAGTGCAAAGAAAGTAGGGTCCCCATTCTCAGAAATTCCTTAAACCCAATCCCCTTCCTCACCTCGCTGAGATTAATTTCAATCAATTGGTCATAATGGCAGCCGGGGTCAGGCACCAAGTGATCCTTGAATTCATCAGCTAGATTGGCAATCTCTGAAATCAACAAGGAAGGGGAGTAACGCATGTGAAACAGGAATTGGTCTTGAGATTCCATCCTTCCATCCACCTGAGCCACAGTTACCTGGCACCTGCCAAACACCAGGCCCTGGGCACTGACTAGGCCAACAAAGGAGCAAAGTCAACTGCTCAGGACACTGTCCCTGCCCTCAAGGAGCTCACAACCTAGGAAAAGAGCTATCAGTGAACCAAAAGTTATCACAGAATACGACAGACACACAGGAGAAGCATCGGCTAAAGTTCAGAGTCTGGGAAGGCTTCCTGGAAATGAAGAGCTGAGTTTTGAAAGAGGAAAAGTCACTTGATAAAGGGAGGGAGGGAAGGGCCTTCCAGGAAGGACTCCACTGCTCAGAGCTTGGAAGCAAACAGGAGCTCTCCCCACGGCCACTGGCCTCTGGCTCCACCCAACGTCATCACTCACCCCCCTTCACAGACTCCAATGCCCGACTTCCTCCTCTGAGCTTTAGAGAAGCCAGCTAGAACCTCACAGACGTTGGGGGTGGGGCAGGGGTCTGGGCAGGGAATCTGGGAAGGTGGTACTAGTTCCAAATGTTTTTCCTCCTCCCTTCGCTACCCTTGCTATGGCAGGAATTATAAACAGAAGAGATCCATGTCATTTCCAGAGCTTCCTGTAGGGGGCAGCAGGGACCAGGCCGAGAAGGACCCTTCCAGGTGAAACTAAATTCCAATCCCGAGGCAGTGCTAATTCAAATTTAGGGAAGCTGAGAGAGCTGTAGACACCCTATTCAGAAACAATAACACACACTTTAGGAGTTTCTCAGAGCCTCTGAATCCAGTCTGCAAGCACCAGCTTAAGGACCCCTGCCCTCCAGGGAAAGGCGCATCTCTCTCCTGGGGGGCGCGTGCAACATGGCTGTTCTACCCACACTAGCCTGCCCCTGCCAGCTCACCTGCCCGGCCTGTCTTGCTCAGGTATTTCTTCATCCTGTGGTTGTAAGGGAACACTGAAGTGGTGGCCCCAATTTCTGCGCCCATGTTGCAGATTGTCGCCATGCCTGTGGAGAAACAGAGCCCATGAGACCCTTGTGGCAGGGCGAGGGTCTCACACCTGCTAGATGGGGACACACATCTTCACAGCAGGGAGTCCTGTCATTTCTTCCCTTGCCCACAGAGCCACCTAATGGTAGTGGGCAGACTCAGCCCTCGAGGCCCAGTGAGGGAGGAGAGGAGGCCACAGGGCCAGAGCTCAGGGTCACACCCCTACCCCCCACCCACCCCCTGCACAACCCGCTCAGAGCAGCTGCTGGATAGAGTGAAGAGGACACAAGATTCAGCCCCAACAAGACGCACTGTTCTAGTTCTGGCCCTGACTGTCACACTGAGCAGATCAGACAAGTGCCATGTACTGAAGGGTGACGTGGCCAGACACCGTCCAGCTGGCTTGTTCCAAGTCTCCCTGGATTTCTGACGGCCCAGGCATTGAGGCCAGTCACCAGAGGTGATGGCTAGGAAGGGGCCAGCTCCTACCTGGTCCTGGAGACAATAGGCAGTGATCTCTAATCCACGGGAAGAGAGTGAGACTCAGACTCCAGCCCAGGGCAGATGTGGGACTACAGCTGTTTCCCACATGAAGTCCTGGCTCTAACTGCCCAGTCCCGCTGCTGCCTCTGTCCTCTCTGGGATTCTTCTGGATCATTAAACGCAGCCCAGTGCTATGGGCAGCGACAGGCTGGCTTAGCCCCTAACTCTGTGGGGACACAGGAAAGTTACCTGCCTCCTTCGGAGGGGTGGTCTCAATCTCTGCATCTGTTTATTGAGGGGTGTGGACCAGACAATCTCTAAGGTTGTCTCCAATCTCCCCTCTCCTTCTAAATGTCCACTCTAAGTCCCCAAACTGACTGGACAGATTCTCAGGGGAAGGCCATTCACTGCTCTGCTGCTCAGCTGCCCATCAGGCCCCATGCAGGCTGAGGGCCACCCTCCTCACCAGTGCAGGAGATGGAGTCGACGCCGGGCCCGTGGTATTCCACGATAGCACCTGTGCCACCCTTCACTGTGAGGATGCTGGCCACCTTCAGGATCACATCTTTGGGGGAGCTCCACCCGGAGAGGGAGCCCGTCAGCTTCACACCAATCACCTGCATAGGAGGTAGGGCGAGATGGCCATTATAGGTCCTGTGTGCCGTGTGCCCTGTCCCATCCAGGAAATCGTAGAATCAACCTGCTGGCCTTCCCATTTCTGCTTATTTCCCCTGCCTCCCTCCCAAAGAGATTTGAGTCTGACCTATTCCCTCTTCCCTTCTGGGCCCACAGTCTCCCAGTCACCTGCCACCCCCTGCAGCCAGCCCAGAGTCAGTCCTTCCCTGCTGCTCACCTTGGGACATTTCAGCTCCCAGGGGATCCCAGCCATGACGTCCACTGCATCAGCACCCCCAACTCCAATGCAGATGCCCCCCAGGCCACCGCCGTTAGGGGTATGGGAGTCAGTGCCAATCAGAAGAACCCCAGGGTATGCATAGTTTTCCAGAATAATCTGAAAAAGAATCCAAGATCTTAAGTTTAAAAGCCCATAACAGAAAATGGAGATAGGGCCCAAAAGGGGTCTGCAAAACTGCCCCCACTGACACTGGCTACCCAGCCATGCCCAGTAGCTCCTCTAGGATGGGGCCTACTTAATTCCGGCCATCTTCAGTGTGGCTGAAAAGAGCCAGAGTCTCGGGAGCCAGGTGGCCTGGGCTCATGAATAGCTCTGACAGTTCCTGCCATATGGCTTAGGCCTGTAAATGTCTCTCTGTGCCTCAGTTTCCTTGTTTGTAGCATGGTAATCAAAACACCCACACCATCATGACCCCAGGATGTGGCAAGAACCAGGCCCCGGGCTTGTCTCATGGGTGGCCTGTACACGGTATGGAGTGCACACACCTGGTTCCTCATCGGGGTGCACAATTCGCTCATGAACTGGCTCCAGCCCCCACACGGTGCCTAAAGCAGAAGTACCGGGGACCCAGGGGAGCACAGTCATGAGCGTTTCCCCTGCTCAGCTGAAAAGCACAGATGTTGCACACCTTTGGGGCAAGAGGGAAAAGAAAAGCATGGGTGATGCCGCTAACCATAGCTCCTGGAGGTGGCTCTGAGAACTGAAGTGACTTGCTCAAGGAAAGACGATGACTTCTCTCATCACCTGTCCTGTTTCACAGCGTTCCCCTCATGGAGGCACTCCTCCTGGCTGGGGGTGAGCATTTCTCCAAAACCATTTGACAGGAAAAGAAGGAGAGCTAGACGGTCAACACCCAAGTGCGGCCCTGCCCACCACCTGCTAGTGGTTTGTGGGGCCCTGGGCGAGTCACTTGACTTCTCCAAGCCTCAGTCTCCTCTTCAATAAAAAAATAGCTGACAAGAATGCTCACGTCCCTGATCACTGTGATGACTAAATGAGATCATGTCTGTTAGAAGCCCTCACTGGGAAGAACAGGCCAACAGTGCTTAACCATTTCATTTCTCCGGTCCTCCCTCAGCCACGTATTACACAAAGAATTCACACTACTTAATCCTAAAGCTCCTCAAGGTAATAAAAGTCTGATCCATTAAGACCGGACACACAGACTCATAGAATTTGGGGTGGTTCTACGTGGTGCAGGCACAAGTGTGGTCCACATCCAGAAGGGAGAGGTTACGCAGACCTGAGGACTGCAGAAAATGTCACGATGAAGCTGGTTGTGACAGTGACCTTATCAGTCTGTGGGTATGGCTGGGCAGCTGGGAGGGAGGGTGGGGAAGAAGTCTATTTCCGGCTGGACTAACACCTATAACATAAAACTGGAAATTTAGGCATCTACCCACACATGTACACTAAGGACCTACTCTGTACTGACCTGGCCCCAGGTGCAGAGCTACAGAGGAATAAACAAGCCACAGTCCCTGTCCCCATGGAGGACATGGTCCAGTGGAGGAAGCACGCACTGGGAACATATGTGAGGGACCCCACAGAGGACCACAGAGGGAGCCCCAGTGCTGGGCACGGGGAAGGCAGGGAGGCTTCACAAAGAAACCAACTTGAAAGCTGAACGTGGAGGAGAGTCTGCCAGGGCAGTCGAGGACAGAGCATTCGAGGCAGAGGAAAGGGGATTAAGGTCTGGTTTGGATACGGTGTATTAAAATTGTGGATATCCTGACATCAAAGGGGAGAGAACAGTAAGGCTGCCCAGTGCTCACACAGTCCCTGGGAATTTTCTTTTTAAAGGAACAAATACATCAGAATGTATGTTTGGCAGGTGGCCAGTGGCAGGTGTGAGCTGCCATCACTCCCAGCCCCAAACTTTGGCCCAGAAGCTACCAAAAAAATCCCTGGGCATACTGTACTGAGGTGGAATAGGGGACGACTGGATTGGGGTGTCTTTTGTAACGAGAAGCCAAGGCTGGGACCACCTGACTGCCTAATCCTGCTAGAGAGATGCTTTCTGGCCCCCACAGGCGACGTGATCTGCCATTCCCAGGCAGCCCCTCCTGGCAAGGGCGACAGTTTGAAAGGGCAGAGCAGTGATTCACTGCTGGCTCTGGTTTCGGAGTGGGGCAGTGCTGCGAGCCCATGCAGGGTCGGATGACAGCCTGACTCAGCTCATCTTGAAGGAGGCCTGGGCAGCGAGGCCTGGGCTGCAGGTGGGGAGAAGGGTCACCTTGGGAAGGTGCAGAGCGGCAGGTTTCATACACAGAGGACGGATGGTAAATGGACACATACAAACCAGATCATGGTCCCAAACAGTCACCTTGGATGAAAGCAAAGCACCTACTTCCCCAGAGACACACAAACACACATTTGTACTTCCAGAGACAAAACTGTCTACCAAAAGAAAATCCATTCTTGGGGAGACCCCAGAAGAACCCCTGGCTGACGTGGCCATGTGATCTATGGTACCTCCATCCTTCAGAATATCAGGAAGGGGCCAAGAAGAATCTGAGGAGTGCTCCATGCAGAGATGGGGAGAGCTCCTGGGGTGACGGAGGCCGCAGAGTGCTCACCAGTGCCTGGTGCCAGATCCTGGCTCCAAAATTTGCCAATTGGGTGTCTCAGCAAGGACATTACCAGCTGTGTGCCTCCGCGTCCTCATTCGTAAGGTGTGGATAATAAAACCACCTGCCTCATGGGTTATGGTGAGCACTGAATAAGTTCATACCTTTAAAGCGCTAAGTCCAGTACCTGACACAGCGTGTGCTCATCACACGTCAGCTATCCACGCAACAAGGTCTGACACTTGTGGAGAAACAACACAGAAAATAATACAACATTCTATATTATAGTACGTGGGACTATAGATGCTGGAGTACACGCTGAGAAGGTGCAGAAAGAAACATGTCAACTTATAATGCTGGCTACCTGGGTGGTTAAAAGGGATCATTTTAACTTCTTACGTGGAGAATGAGAATATGTAACTTGACACAGTGAGGATTAAGGTAAAAACAAAGAAGGAAGAGCCCAAGAGCTGACTGAGATGCCATCTAGTCCCCTCCGCCAGTCCCCTGACCCCACAGGCCAAGAAGGTACTCTCTGGTCACCTTAGTGCAGCCTGGGCGCTGAGCCCTGCCTTACCTGGTGAATGATTCCAGATCCAGGCCTCCAGAAGCCGACACCATATTTGGCACCTGCAGTTGCCAGGAAATTATAAACTTCCTGGTTGATGTCCTATCGGGACAAATCAATAACCAGAGCATTAGTAACACAGTTGTGTCAGGGTGACCCTGCTGAGCCCTCCTCCCTCCATACCACCTCCCCTACGACTCTGAAATGCTGGCACTGTGAAGACAGGCCCTCTCTTGGAGACCTTCTAAAAATAATTCCAAAAGGACGAGGATGTTGGCCCACAGTCTCTGCTGGCGTCTCGGGGAGAGACACAAGGGAACAGAAGGAGCCGCAGTTCTATGACACCTGGTCGGGGACATGGGTCTGAAAAAAGTCCCTGGGTCTCAGTTTCCTTATCTGTAGAAGGAACTGGGCTAAATAATCGCCAAGGGTCCCTGTGGCACTCAAGTCCCCAGCCAAGGCCAGCAGTGAAGGAACATGCGGTGGCAGCATGGTCTGACCAGCCAGGGTGTGGAGGGTGAGGGGAGGCCTCTGACAGGGAAGCAGTGGGATCGGGCACACATCCAGGTCCCTACGTGGGGCACTGCTTCTCCACCTGAGCCTCGGATGCCTCATCTATAACCCCAGCTGGTATCACTGAACACACACTGTGGCAACTGCATCATGCTAAACATCCTCACAACCCACCCAGGGAGAGAGGACCGTCATCAAGTCCATTTTACAGATGCAAAAACAGAGGCTCAGAGGTAAAATAACTTGGAGGAGAAGCCAGAGGAGCCAGGACTTGAAACCAGGCCTGTTTAACCACAGAGCCCAAGTGCTATGTTCTAGTTTAAAATAAAGCTGCATCCTTCTAAGGAGGAGGGCCTGGGACTACATCCAAAAGAGCGCCCAGTCCAGTGCCTGGCACGCTGTAGGTGCTCAACACTTGGTAACATGTTGGATGGGCCCCAAATGAAAGGCTGTCACATGGACCACTGTTCTCAAAAGGAGGTTTCAACAAACACAATGATGGGATGAGCTGCAGCCACGCTGCCCATAAAGGCTGCTTCCTCGAGGGCAGGGAGGGCTCCACAACACAGCTGATATGAGGAAGACAGGGCATGTCCCTGGGCTAGTGAGACTGACCTCAGTGACAAAAGGGGTGGGACCATGGTGGACTCTACAGAGTCCCAGAGGAGGAACTAAGAAATGAGACCCGCCAGTTCTGGGCAAGGGAGCACTGTGCTTCACGGCAGAGAAGTGTCCCACTGTCAGCTCCCTCAGGCCTTTTTTTTTTTTGAGACAGAGTCTCACTCTGTTGCCCGGGCTAGAGCGCCGTGGAGTCAGCCTAGCTCACAGCAACCTCAAACTCCTGGGCTCAAGCGATCCTCCTGCCTCAGCCTCCCAAGTACCTGGGACTACAGGCACGTGCCACCATGCCCAGCTAATTTTTTCTATATATTTTTAGTTGTCCGATTAATTTCTTTCTATTTTTAGTAGAGACGGGGTCTCGCTCTTGCTCAGGCTGGTCTCGAACTCCTGAGCTCAAACAGTCCACCCGCCTCGGCCTCCCAGAGTGCTAGGATTACAGGCGTGAGCCACTAAGCCCGGCCTCCCTCAGGCCTTTGATAAAATACTTTTGAAACCACATTAC